>JAODUD010000043.1:7407501-7419712 GCA_026784285.1 Stomatorhinus walkeri | reverse complement strand
ATTATATTGTTTGTAGAAGTGGCTCTTGGCTAAACTTAAGCATTTTAACCCATCAAGGTTAAAATAGTGTCTGTTTACTATAAAAAAAAATTAAATTAACTAAATGAAGATTTGTACTGAAGCTGTCAGTGTGTTGGGGGGGGGGGGGGGACACAGTACCCAAGCATAGTTTGTATGGTTGTTATGCATATGTAATTTTTGGGAAAGAAAGTGAACACCCATAAACCTTTCAGTGATACTTCAATGTGTATTTACACTGAACACAATTATAAATCTGTATGTATAGGTCTTATAGCAGGTCAGCCCTTTCAAATATCATTAGTGAATTGAATTATTTTTTTAGACAAATACTCATCATTACAATATGTCGCATTTCAGCTAAATGTAATTGTACTAAAGTTTCACAGTGTGCCTGTTTTGTTTGTGCTTGCTGGTGCTGTGAGAGTATTTGACAGTTAAGTATATTTCCAAGCAGCCGTTTAGCTATTATCTGGACTACAGCCCACCTTGAGTCATGGGAAACATTCTCAGAGACCATGCCGTATTAGGACTGACCAGATATCACAATGATTTTTGGAAGAAGAATCAATTGGTGTTAAGTGCTGCATTTAAGATCCTTAAAAGAGTGGTCTCGTGTTAGCAGGTCAGAAAATTCTCTGATTGCGAGAGGTTGAAATATTTTAGTTTTTTCTCATGGTGCATGTAATACAATTTATACTATGCATTGATCTTATCCATCTATCTAAGATCAGCAGAAAGAAGGATCTGATTACATTTTCCCGATGCAGCTTGCAATAGAATTTATGTGAGCCCCCTGGGATTTGAACCTGAGAACTTTGTGTTGGTAACACAATGCTCAACTTGTTCAGCTACATGAGCTGTCATCATTATATTTTACTAAATGTTACATTTAACATGTATTGTATCCATGGTTAATGTATTGGTTCCATTGTGACATAATGCTATATGGACAGTAGTCTTCTTTCTTGAAACAGAGATAGACATGGCAAGTAAATGGAAAATGCATCTAATATTAATAGTTTAATTTTAGTTGAATAATTCACAGTAGGAATGGGGTAATATTAAGATTATAACCTTTAAAGGATTATGTTTCAATTTGCATAATATTAGTGTCCCAAATTTCTGAGCAGTGACACCAATACCTAATATGAAAAAGGGAGGTTCTTTGAAGTAATATAGTAAGTATGTCGCACTTTACCATACCACATGCAAAGAAACACAATGTCAGTCAGCTCCTGCCATTAAAACTGCACAATTCATTGTCTAGATCAAAGCAGCTGAAAACAGGACAGCGAGGATAAAATCACAGTCTGCCTGCATTTGTCCCCAGGCTGGTCTGCGCTTTGCTGTGCTTCAGATGGGCCCATCTGTGGCTAAGGGTTTAAGTCACGGTACCTGGTGATTAGCCGTGCCTTCCGTCAGCAGAGCTCCATGGACAAAATAATGATGTCGACAGGCAACGCATCGAATCAGAAAACTAGGCTGAAAGTGTTATGAAAAGACATGTATAATAATTAGTTTTTGTCCCTAATGCCTATTAACATCGTTACTGAAATGAGGGCAGTTTGGGAGTCGCATATGTGTTTGTGTGATAATGCTCTGTTGCATTTTGGGAACTTGAAATCACTCTGCATGCCATTTGGGTTCAGCACCTGATCCGGGGAAAGCTTTAAATACGGTCACTGTTTTCCAACTTTAGAATTATATAAAGTAAACCTTTTTCCCCATTACAATAATTATCTTTTTAATTACTTAGCTACAATTGAACTTGTTGATATTCTGCTAATTAAAGTTTTGAATTATCCCATGTGTGCATTGTTACATTTTTCATGTTGGTGGGTTTTAAAAAAAAATGCAGAACTTGATGTTTACCAAAGAATCTTAACTGTGCATCACCAGGACTCGTATATACCATACCGTAAAGTGTTTATCAGGGAGAAGGAAAAAAATCAGAAATGCGGGTCTGGAATAGATTGCCTTTGTTGCATTTAAAGGCCAGAGCAGCTTAATTGGTGAAACTGGAGCATGTTTGGTCCCGAGTGATTAGTCCAGCAGTTCGTTTTGGTTTTCAGAGAGATTGCTCACGCTCTCTTGCCAGTTTTAGGCTCCAGGTAATAGTTATGCACAGAAAAGCAGAGCAGGGGGATAAAAGTTCAGACTTAAAGGCAATTTTCTAACATATAGAAAAAAAGAAACACTACTAGTGTAACCATGATACATACTGTAACATTAACTAACGTGCATATATGTACACAATTATTGTGATTATTGTTACAATTTTAACAAAACATATTCAAAATGCACAATGATATAATTATATAAAACATGTGGGAATCAGCTTAATTTATCAAGATTAGTAAAATTGATGAGTGTGACCGAAATAAGCTGATGGGAGTGTCAGCAGAGGTGTCCTGCATAGCGCAGCTTAAACATCAGGAAAGTCACATCAGGAACGCCTGGAGCGTCTCCAAGTGAAGCAGCAGGTGCATCAGCATGCAGAATAAGCAAAATCAGCTGCAAAATTGCATACAAATGTTGTATGAACTCCCTCAAAAAGAGAATGTGGTGGGTGTTGCAGGACCATCTGTAAATGATTTTCTCTCTCTCACACACACACACACACTGGTTCTCAGCTCACACACACACACACACACTGGTTCTCAGTTCAGTCTTGTGGCTTTGCTTTTTCCTACTATCTGCCTTGCCCTGTGACATTCGTCGGATGAATTCACAGCATTTCAATTAACTTTGTTTATCCGAGGCATCATGTATTAAGCGTAATCTGAAATAATGTATCTTAACTTTTGCATCTTGTTTCTTCACTAGGTATTTTTGAAATAGCTTCTCGCCGTTGCGCTTAAAGGTCAGTCAAAAAAAAAAAAAACACTCTGGCATTGATAGACGGATCTCCGAGCGAATGTTTCGGCTTCCGATTACGGCGGAGCTTGACGTGTCGTTAAAGCAGCCATTAGCTTAACAGTGTCCAGCTATGGTTTATCGGAGATCAGAGCTGTTGAACCCACTTCTATTTCCAAACAAAATGTCAGCTTCTGCCTTCGCTGAACGAGAAAAAAAAACCCAGCAGACTCAGATTGACAAGACTGTTTAGATTCAGTATCGACTGCCTATGCAGCATGATGTATCATTCAAGCTTTTTTTAACTTAGGTTTGTTCTTCCCTTCTGCTGGAAGGACAGAATACAATGTACCAACGTGTGTCTGCTTCCAGCTCCCGGTACTGAATTAGCTGAGGCTTCAAGAACAGGCACCATAGAAAGCAGTACCTCCAGCAGGCCTGAAAGACATTTTTGTGGTTAGGGGTGTTCACCCCCCCGCCACCGCCCCTCATGACTCCTGGGACTGATTTATAATAAACTTCCGGGAGTCTATAATTAACAAGGTCAGATGCCCCCCAGTATCTGTTTCTCTCCAGGCCCTGCAGTCAGTTAACATATTTTACACCGAACACGATTCAATAAAGCTGCACCATTCACTCTTTCCCCAGCTCCTGTGCCGAGAATTAGTACCCATCGTGGCGTGGCTGGAAGACGCTGACACTCAGTAGAGGCGTGCTGATCGCTGAGCACCATTCTGACTTCCAGCGTTTTCGCGTCGGGCCCTTTGGACCGTGTTCTCCTGAATGCGCACGGCTGCTCAAGCACAAAAGGCCACGCGTCGACTCACCCCCGGTCAATAAAATTGCCCGCAGAAACACTTACTTAACCCTCGTCTTGAAGCAGCATCCCTCTTGTCATCCGCATTCCTCATCTGTCAGCATCAATCTAGTTTACAACAAAGAATAAGTTACTATCTTGTAGGTCAGCGCTTTGGTTCGGTCCCCTGTGAAAGGCAGAAGAAATCTGAAAGCACAACAGGAGTTGAAAGAAACTGCTCTGCTCTGACTGAACAGTTTTGTAGCTGCTTGGATGTGAGTCTGAGAACTAAAAAAATCATTGTGTAACAATCTAAACGTTCCCTGAGCAACTGTAAAAGTCCTAATTCCTTCGACGTCAGTTAAAAGGCCTTTTATCCCTTTAATGCACGCACACGTGGTGAGCTTCATAAATACCCTTTCTAAAGAAAAATGAGCATGTTTGTAAAGATCACAGTAATGTTCTTTGGGTGGGTACGGGCAGCAGTTGTGGCACAGTTGGTGCCAACACTGCAGTACATCTCACACTTTTAAGTCTAAAAACAAATACTTTGGCAGGCTTTTTTTAGCGCACCGAGGGCGACTGAGTCCTGTGCGATGTTCTCTGCGGCGTTCGCAACACAGCCCCGTGACAGCCCACTGAAAACGCGGTCTTCGACTTCCGCACTCTGTCCAGCGGCTGCTCGTCACTTTTAAGCTTTCTTAAGCTGGGAATTGTCTGCCTGTTTTTCTAGTTTTAGCCCTTTTTATTTTTTAAGAAATCAGGTGAAGAAAATGCCGAACTTGTCTTTTTTTTTTTTTTTTTTTTTTTTTTTTTTTTTTTTGCTGTGCCTATTGCCAGTACTCTGGGGGGGGGTTACTTAAAAAGTTGTGCTTGTGCCGTAAAGTTGAGGCCTGTTATGAAAACATCAGAAGTACATGTGCTGGACGATGACAGATCAGATCACACAGATGATTTAAATAAATGTGTTGCAATAAATGCAATAAAAATACAATGACATTCATTGAAAGCTGCCTTTAACTTGTAGAGATCCTGGCATATTTACAGGTGCATTATCATGAATGATCATTTATTTTAAAAAAAATAACTCATTTGGGGGCACAGCCTGGATTTCAATTATTTTGCAGTATGACCAGAGAACAGAACAGCATACCAGACGGAGAACCACATGAGCTCAGCACACCAACCGGAGAACCACATGTGCCCAGCACACCAACCGGAGAACCACATGTGCCCAGCACACTGAATGTAGAACCACATGAGCTCAGCACACCAACCGGAGAACCACATGTGCCCAGCACACCAAACGTGGGACCACATGAGCCCAGCACACTGAACGTAGAACCACCTGAGCTCAGCACACCAACCGGAGAACCACATGAGCTCAGCACACCAACCGGAGAACCACATGTGCCCAGCACACCAAACGTGGGACCACATGAGCTCAGCACACCGAATGTAGAACCACATGAGCTCAGCACACCAACCGGAGAACCACATGTGCCCAGCACACCAAACGTGGGACCACATGTGCCCTGCACACTGAATGTAGAACCACATGAGCTCAGCACACCAACCGGAGAACCACATGTGCCCAGAACACCAAACGTGGGACCACATGTGCTCACTGACAAAAATAATGCACAGCAGAAGGATGCAATGAAACTTAAATGTGTTCTTTCATGCTGCTTGTGTAAAGTTCCCCCCCCCCCCCACTTTAAAGTTGATATCATACACAGAGATGGAAAACAACTGCATTTTGGATCTTGTATAATGGTGGCTGGTCCCCACTGGCATCAATGGTTGATTTCTTTGCTAATATTTAAATAAAACAAAATGAGGAAAATCTTTAAATGATAAACTATTTGCTGCCATAGGTAGCTGTATACAGTGTGCTACACAAATGCGGGCCTATTTAACTTTGAGCTACTGTAGTCCATCTTCCTGTAAAATTTGAGCTTAAAATAATTTTAGTGAAAGTATTACGAAGTTCTCATGATCCCAGTTTATGGTCTCACATCTTCTTACTAAGCCAGTAAAAGGCAGAATGCAGAACCAACTTAAAAACAAACCGTATGAATGCATACTGTAAAATGTTGGTAGCTTAAATGTGTTTTATAAATAAATAAATAAATAAATAAGAGGTTTAATGGCTGGAGAGGAAAAAAGCGTTTTTTTTCCAGTTTATTGCCGGAATGCCAGGGGATGCTGGGAGATTTAGTGATGCTATGGGTCAACGGGCAAGTCTGTACAGTGGAATTAACATACAGTACAACAGGAAAACATTAACGACACAATGAGGAGTACAGAGCTGAATTTGCAAGCTAAAATCATACTGCTTTGGAGCTTAACTGCAGCCATGCATGACGCAGTAAAGTCTTAAAGACCCTTAACCTCAAACAATGAGTTTTTAACCCTGCCGCGTTTTGACATTCATAAGAGTTATTTTACAACTGGGTCAGACATATTAAATCCATATTTTTATTCAAATATATAATGTGGTTATATACGTAGCAGTTATTGAACCATGTTTTAGATTCTAAACAACTAAATTTCTGGAGGAAAGTATACAAAATAACTGAAGTCGTATCATTATCTTCTTTGGCCGTTTTGAAATGTTCTCTTCTCAGCTCTTAATCCCCTATTTTTCATTTTTGAAGGCTGGTATAAACACACATAATCCTTGTTTAAGAAGCCTGACTTTACAAGCAGCCATCAGACTCGTTATATTCCAGGATGAAGCAACTGATCTTTCATTTAAAAGCCAAACGAATTATTCGTAAGTGAGCAGTGAGTCTCAAATTATCACCACATCCAGTATGTATCACAAAATATGCGGTGTTTCTGGTCTGGGCAATAAATCAACATCTTGACTTTTAAATTAAACTCCGCACTCCCACTCCTCACTGTTTGCGATGTGGGTGTGTTTATGCTCAGCAAATCCGCTGATACCAAGCATATATCATCTTAAAAGATCCACGGCGTGCTCGATTGCTCCTTGGGCACTCTAAGCCGCTGCGTATCCAAACCATTCGTCCACATATTAACTCCTTCCATACACCTATGTGAATTTCAAAGGTTGCACGCCTGTGGTTTTCAGTGGTGTCTGCAAATGCGTAAATCCACATGAAAATCCGGGCGGACTGGGAGGTAAAAAAGAAACCATTGTTGATAACAAAGATATTCCAAAATTGTTTCAAACTGTATCATGAAGGAACTAATCAGAAGATTGTCTGGTGCATGATTGAATTATTTTTACGTTGATGTAAACAAAATCACATAAAATCCACAAGACTGCGCTTTGTGTGTGTTTAAGTAAAAATCTAGTAGATATTCATGCAAATAATCAAATATGACGGAGGAAAAAAAGCACACAATTTGCAAGTCTTTGAACCTTTCAACCTACGCAGACTTTTCGGTTACAAAAAGCACGTACAAAATTGTCCCAATTTGAATAATTGTACAAGGGTAGGTGATGATATTAGTCCCAGCACCTAAGCAGTTAAACGGGATTTAATGTTTTATTGGAAGTTAAAAAACAGGGAAATCATTCATGAAGACCGTTCCGTGCACTAACATATATATACGTTATATATATATGGGAGCGAAGATTTTTATAATCTTTATCTGTTACTTGAAGGATTCTTTATGGTTCACGCCTTAGTAAATGACTAATGTCAGCAGTGTATTTAATAGGAAGCAAAACAAGGCACTTGGGAGGGCCCTAAAATACGGCGCACGCGGCAGACACTGGCTGACACTATTTCTTGTACGTTAGCGTATCATGAATGAAGCAAACCATGCAAACTGCTCAGGATGCATAATGCATTTTATACATCATGTGTCAAATGAATTACCATGTAACGTTCAACGAGAGGGACAAGGGGAACCTTCGACTAATTGGCAGCAGAGCGCTCGCATAATTAGCGCCGCGTAGCCCGGCTTCTCTGCCAGTACCCGCATAACGAGGGAAAACAAAAGGAAACCGAGCCGCGCTGCAAAGACGGGCAACGTTGACTGCAGTCCATCAAGTGGATCGGAAGCTCCGTCACCCACCAATAAGATCGTTTCATAAACGACAAAGCTCTTTGCAGTCACATTCAAATTTAAATTATTTAAGTAAATACGTATACGAAAGTTTTTATTCCCGTTATTTTTTCCTGGTTATTTTAATGTTTTTTTTATCATTCTAATATGAATTGCATGATACTTCAGAACTGATATAGAGCTATTTAAAATGATCTCATACTGTCACATCTCATACTGCATAAAAAGAGAAATATGTTATAATCATATATACCAGACGTGCGGGGGGGGGGGTTTGTCAAGGGAGTGCACCTTATTTGTAATAAATGAAGCGCAAAGTCATTAAGATTCGTGAACACGTGAAAAGGGAAAAGCGCAGATAGTAAAGTCCAGAAGAAATGCAGATGCTGCGTTTTTATGAGCTTCGGTGGTTAGCAGTGTTGTGTTAAACGCACAGGCAGATTCTGTATTTCCGGTCACCTAAATGAAGCTAAAACGCAAACACGGTACGTGCAGAACTTCATCTGAGAAAGTAATTGTTGCACAATATATTCACTGGTTTTTTTGTGTTTTAATCAGATGTTTGGCTTGATAAATTAGGCCTACTATAAATTATACAAATAAGTTGCAGGCTACTTGTAATAAATAGTTACAGTATGAGGCGTCTATCACAGGAAAAGCAAAAATATAGGGTTTATTTCTTTATATAAAAAAGATTCCGCTCAGTTGCCTTTTTTCCACTAGATGGCAACAGTAGAATTTCCCCCGTCGATTTATAAACGTCACACACACGCATATTTTTATATACATAATATTCTTTGCCATGCGGATAGCATGGCATGTGGACAGCTGTCAAACAGCCATTCTTTAAAACAATAACTCTAAATATATTTAGACTCGTGCTAAGCATACTGCATTATTTATTAAATTTATGAACTATGTAAGAAATTTTAACTTTTCAAATACATTGTATCTATAGATACCTGGTAGGATGTCTGTCTAAATGATGAAAATAATTTTCCGATCCTCCACGTTCCTTGAAAAATAAACATAACTTTAAAATCACTACCGCATATAGTTATCAAAGTACAATTAAATCATTATTAAGTAAATTGATTGGGTATAAAGATGAACAAATACGTCTAGTCGATCGAAGTGATGATGTTGCGCAATATGGGGGGGAAATGAGGCCTGAAGGCTCAGTCGTATCATGATACCAACAGTTAGAATAAACAGTCGTGATTAATTTACTGGACGGTCAGGTGACATGGAAACAAAGCGGTTGATTTCTGTGATGGGGGGCAGAGCAGAAACAACACGGCGGCTGCCTTTAAGGGGCATTACCTTCCCGTAAGTACCCAGTGCGACTCCTTACCACAAGCATATGGAATTCTGCAAGGCGCGGCGCGCCACGCCATGTGTGATATACATGTTTTCCAAACGACTGCAGTGCAGTTTAACCAACCGAGTACCATCCCCGTTCGCACAGCATTATTATTTAGGAGTAGAACCTGCAAAATACGGTACATTTGGGTTGATGCTAAAGAGTTCCGGGTCACGATGAAGCAGTATGTCCGCCACAGATATCAGAAGGGAGCGCCTTCTCTGTGCGTGGAACTATTATTAAGCATTAACTATAGACGCAGACCAATATGCTTCGACGCTCGTCATCCATATGGCGCGCATTCCGTTTCTCTCCAAGTAAAACATCTTACTGCCAGACGCAAACTGCCATGGCCCCACCTACAATTCCAAAAAAAAGCCTCCTCTGTGTTCCGGGTACCTTCCTTCCAAGTTTACGGCTTTAGAAATCTGCATTCACCAACAGCGTGTCCTAAGATAAACTAATCATGCGGCTCATTAGAAGCAAGGCTAGAATCGGGCTTCACACTGGGGAACCAACCTACACGAAGTGGCCCTATTTGGCATGCAAATGAATAAACACTATTAATTCCATTCTTCCTTTTAAAATATCACAGCACTTGAAAGATTCTGTCTCCTACTGAAGGATCCGGGTTAATTTTACGAGTCGGTAACATATGATTTCTGGGCAAGAACAGCAGTGTTTGATGTAAATCACATATTTAGCCATTTAACTAATTATACAGGGGACTTGCTTTTCTCGCAAACTTTTAACACCTTTTTATGAAGTTTTTTTATGTACAAGAACCGATGTTTTAGGGATTCAGAAGAAAGTATGGTGAAAGTCGGGGTCCATTGATTTCATCCTTCTCTGGACCCTTAGACAAATGGTCATTCATAAAACAAGAGTACCCATTGAAACCGCAAGCTCAGCCAAGCGCAAAGTAGCCTTTCCATCTCGCTGGTTATGCTGATGAGACGCGAACCTCCCCTGGCCGCGGCTCAAGCGTTATGCGGGACGAGGGCTGTCCTCCGAGTGGTGCCGGCGAATCGGGGCTAACGCCGATAATCCGCGCAGTGTACGATCCGAAGGGGCGCGATCAACGGCAGGGTGATATGGTGTAATCGGCGCCACCGTTTTTTTATAACTGCTTCCTGAGACAAAGGAATATAAAACAGCCGGTACATTTCCAGCTCGCAGGGGGCCGGGGTGTGGGCGGCCGTAGAGGTGGGGGTTTGTGTGTNNNNGGGGGGGGTGACCTGTGAGACTGCATTATTTATTTGCTGTTGAGACAGGAATATCACTCAGTGAGACAGCATTCTCATTCTGCTGGGGTCCCACAGCAGGACCAGGGACTGTCAACCCCTGTTCGCCTGTTTATTTGTTTGTTTGTTTTTCTGTCTGCTTATTTATTTATCTATTTGTTTGTTTGTTTGGGAGAGTCTGGAGGACTCCCCCAGGAGAGGGTTGTCTGGATTGCCTGGCGTAGCCGTTTATTATCCGCAAAGCATCTTTCCCGGTGGCTTTACGAGGAGGTGGGGGGGGGCAGTGGTGTTCGACTGGAGGGCCCTCGCCATTGTACCAACGTGCCGTGCAAACTGATAACTGTTCTATTCCCATCTTCTGGATGATGTGCATTGCCAGCTGTCAGAATGATGCCTGTGGCCCACCACACCCACCCGTCCACTAGTTCGCCTCCTAATACACCCCCACCCCTCAGCCAGCATCACTTTCACTTTAAATGTGCTCCACCTCTCTGTTGTATTTGGTTGTTAATTCTGTTTAGAAACCAAAAATGATATCCTTGCAGGCACTCACCTCTTTCCCTGATGGTGGGACGGGTCCACATGGGAATTCTGCCTCTAAGTCTTTGCTCTCTTTAAGACCCAGCCGGGGGGGGCCTGGGGGAGGGGGTCAGCGTCATTGGCGGCCACTCCCCTGACGGAGCTAGCTGCCTCCACGCAGATCAATAATGGCTCCCAAGTTGTCACCCCCACACCCTAACGCGCCTCACCACGGGCCAGGGCGACGCGTGTCTTCACGTGAACCCCATGTAGTATGCACGCTTGCTGCACGTCAGCACTCTGGCATGGCAGACGACCGGTCTGATCGGGATATAAAAAGCTGCCACGGTAACAGGGTAATTATCTAAATTCCTGAAAAAACCCAATTAGTTTGAACCAGTGAAGAGCCGCATATATTTAAACGGCAGGAGAGATATTCCAGCGAAGCACGAAATATCTTGCCAGCCTCTTTCTTATTCCTTGGGGCCGGGGGGGGCATTTTGCCACATATGCCGGCGATGCTAAGCCAAAAGGATCATTAATTGGGGGCCAAGTAGCCTCAAGGGTTTTCCCCGTTTAAGCTCCCCCCCTCAGAAACGAGCGTCTCGCGGTGCCCCCGCGGCGCAGATCTGCCGGGGTCTCCTTGCGGAGCGACAATGCCCTCTTTGTTTCGCGGCACGCAGCATGAGTAAGTCTTCCATGCCCCTCTGAGTTCTCAGGGCGGGCAGAGCAGCACAGCCAGGCCCGAAGTCACCTGTTCCCGGAAGCAGGGGGCGTGTCGCCGCCTCCCACCAGACGAGAGAGCCGTCAGGACAACTGCACATGTGCAGAATGTGGCTAGGTACATGTGTGTTTGGGGGGGGAGGGGGTGCATCTGAAGATCCACAGTGAAGATCGGCCGTGACCTTCTCCCTTTTCACAGAGCACATCATGTACGTTAAGGAGAAGAAAAACAAGCCAATTTAGAAGATTGAATTCCGGCCAAAATACAGAGTGTGTAGTTGAACTCCTTCAAACATTGGAATGAATGATATGGAAAGTCACTGTCCCATTCTTCAAGCATAAAGCCCCATTCTTCAAGCTAAATTATAAGTAGCAAAGACATAAGATCATTATCGAGTTAACTCTGTTTGCTTGTATGATAAGGCAGCATGTTTAAATGTGCATTTTAGCATGTAAAATGTCATGGATGTTTGGCATTTATAGGAGTGAAATATAATTTGTCACGCTGTATGGCTGAACGCGGCTTGTTAGCCATCCGACTGGAGCCCTCTTTGCTGACTTGGGGCCGGATTGGTGTGCAGTCCTCTCTGAGAATCATGCCCCCTAGGTTGCTTTAATCAAGACCGATGAGCGGCTGGATCC
>JAODUD010000043.1:7385091-7396727 GCA_026784285.1 Stomatorhinus walkeri | reverse complement strand
AGCGCATCGGCAGGAGTACTGCTAGCTAACCTTCATATTCTCCTTGTCTAGCGCATCGGCAGGAGTACTGCTAGCTAACCTTCATATTCTCCTTGCGGTATTGACTGTCAATAAATGCGGGTAGAATCACCAGCCCTTCAAAATCCACAACCCGTCAACTGCCTCATTCTTCCTGCATACACTGTACGCCGTCATCAACTTTTATTAATAAATCTGGTTTGTTGCTCTTTCTCAACCATTTCTTTATCTTGTGGTTACTTGGCCTGCCTCTTCTGCTGCTTCTAACGATAATATGCAAAGTTCTTTTACTTCTCCTCTCAGCTACATTGTGGACACTCTTGCTTTTTATGCTCGCCAAGCAGCTGCGGTCAACGCCTGCTTTTCTCATTGCCTTCTCTGCCAACTTGCATGTTTCTTCAACAGTGTTCCTCTCTTCTTAGGCCTTTGTTCTCCCACATAAACATCTCAGCAGGTAGGGGGTAAAATGTCTTTGATTTGCCTCTTCTGTGGCTTTTTGTATGATTCATCGTCAAATAATAAACCCTGTTCCGCTTGGATAATACTCGGTGGGACCCTTTATTCATGCCTAATTCTTGTCTCTTTCACAAAACAAGCATGGACTCCTACCTGCTTCCTACCTGCTTCCTACCTGCCCGTGTTCCTTTTCCTTTAAAGCTTCCCCCTGGCAGCTAACAAATAGTGGGCAGATATTGCATCTGCAGATTCTCGTTATACAATCTTGCAGTGTCTTCCTGAACATCTCACGAAAGGGGGTGATTTCTTCTTGCTTTTCACTGGCGTGGCCTTCAGTCCAGTCGGTAGAAGTGGCACTGTCTTTATTGCTGTGTGCTTGCGTTTCTTTGATATATTCATCTGGCAGCCTAGGTTCTCGCGTTTCAGTTCAGTAAATATTTTGATTAGGCTTCCGCCAGTATACTTCCTGCTCCTCTTCTGCTAATAATAAACCTTAAAGACAAACTGAAAAATTATTTTATTTATTTCATATAAATACCATCAAAGATCTTCTGTGTTCCCCACAGTCCTGCCACCCTAGGCAAATGAAACACTTTTTTGTTCATGATAAACTCTAGTCTAATTCCATTTTGCCACTAAAATGCACGCAATGGGATTAAATCCACCCCATTTATGCTACACATTACATGTATATTTCTGTTACGCTAAGGGACTGTGGACTAACCACCCTGTGATTTTTATAAAGGATGGATTTGTTAAATGTATCTCAGTGTATATTTAATTTTATTTTGAAATTGACCATGTGCATTTTGTTCCAAAAGGGAGTATACAATAGATAAAATAAATACAAATATAAAAAAACAGAAACCTGCTATAAAGATTGTGAGCCTAGCAACATCACCAATAAACACCGTGAATAATTTTTTGTGTATTAAATGACTTTTGAGATTGATGTACAGTCATAGACGAAACACACCTCCATGCTTAAAAAAATGCTTGTGTGACTAAATCAAAAGCATAATCTGTTAGGAACTTGTTGTAATAAGCAGATGGTTTAATCAAATGCAACACAATATGCTGGGATCTAGTGTTGTGCAGTGTGGTATCACTTTATAAAAAGAAAAGCTGTCATATTAATCATGTCAACATTAGCAGCGATGGCTCAGAGCCACGAATACCCTTGAAGTGCTGAATTTGCTGTTGTTTATTAATTTTTCATTACAAATCTTTAAAATACTTAGATTCCAAAATACCTGTTTAAATCAATCATACTGGGATGGTTTACTAGACGTTGCATTTCTTTACAGCTTTTAAAATATGTTTATTAGCATATTTCTGAAATAATGTGTGCAGTGGTGTATGTGACATCACTGGGTTCCTTCCGTGAAGTTGGAGCCGCATGACACAGAGATTTTCAGCAGGTCATGTGACCAGTTATAATAGTTATAATAGGGTGACCATGTTTTGGTTTTCAAAGAGGAGGAGACTGGGGCCAGGACAGAAGGAGAGGCCCCAAAGCAACAAAAAATATGCGCACAGAAAGTATTCCATCCATAGAAAGCGAATGTGGACATGAAATAAAGCAAAATCCCAGGCAATTCAGCCAATTTTTAGGTCCCAAAAAAGGAGGACAAGTGCAGGAAAGAGAGACTGTAAGGTCACGCCAGTTACAAGGGATAGTTATCGAGAGAGCGATAGCATGTGTGTATTGATGTCGCGTGGGGAAAATGGTAAGCTGAGACTCGGTGTGGTACGTTTGCAAGACTTCGAGGCCCTTTGAAGGTGGATTAAGGTGGACGGTGGACTGTGCAGAAAGTGTGTTGCAGCCACGCCGTCTCCATGGAAGGTGGTGGGGAAAGCCGGCATGCGCAGAACCCCACAGAAGCAGTTTTCTTGGACACATGGCTCAGCGGGAGCTGACGGGAGGATCTGCCGATACGGAGTGTCACGTGTGAGATAAATCCAGGAAGATCAACATCGCGCTGACAGTGCCACAGTGGGGAAATTCACAGCACAATACCAGTTTGGCGATGGGACGCTGTGATGCCATCTGAAATGACAAGCCCACAGAAGCTGCTGGAGATTCCTTGCCTGTTGCCTGGTCTCTGTGAAAATTGAGGGATAAAATAGTGTTTTTTTATGTCTGAGTTTAGCGCTCATTTTCATAAGAGTGTCCTGTCTTAAATGATTTTTAAAAAATGTAATCACTTTGATTTTTTACATTACAACTGGATCATTGTAAGTCTTCTTGGTCTGTTCTTTGCGAGCAGAACAACAACCACACAGCTGACATCGTTAGTACTGACCAACTATTGACATAATTGATTTCTCTTACCTGTAGTGTCACTTGTCACTTATAGTGGACAGCACAGCCACAGATGTGTTTCCTCGAGCTCCACATTTGGAGCATCAGCAGCTCACCTGCCAGCAGACAACATTATATGCGGTGACATGTGGTGTTTAACGGACAGGAGGGCTGAGGGTCCTCTGCTCAAATCCCAGGAGGTGCAGTCTATTCAGAAACATGCTTGCCTTGCTTTTCCACACTAAAAAACCCAGCTGCATAAAGTGGCAAAAGTGCATCAGTTTAGTATTTTGAACGCCTCACACCCCAGGGCCTGGGTTTTCGAATTCCGTCTCTGTCCGTGTATATATTCTTTCCCTATCTTGTGTGGGTTTCCTTCAGGTAATTTACGTTCCCCCCGCAGTCTAACAATGTGTAGGTAGGCGACCTGGCATATGTGTGGCTCTGTTTACACTTAGTGTTCAAATGTGTCTTGGCCGATTGGATCACAAGTAAACAGCCCTAAATACAAGTGTAAACGATCACCAAGACACCAAGTGATCCAGTAACTCAAGTCACTTTGCCAAGGCGGTGTGGGATACATTTGACCACAAACCATTTTATAGTGCAGACGTTCGTGCGTCCTGATAGTTCCCCAACAAGGACATCAACTGCACCGGGCAATTTGACGTTCTGACAGAAGAAGTGTGGGCAGTAATGACTGAATACAAGTGGTCAGCTGCACAAGTTAGGGATACATGACAGACGCAGATGTGAACAGCGATGTGTCTCAGCTGTCTACCTGGGATACTATCTCTCAATAAGCGTTTGGAAACCAAGCGTAAACCGGGCCCATGCTGCGTTGCGTGTGTATATGTGCCACGTGAAGAACAGGTATCCTGCTCGGGGTGATACTCAGCCTTCTGGGTGAATAGATGGGCACAAAAAGTATCGAGTGAGCTGGTCAGTTTATGGCATAAAACCAGGTATAACATGGTCCCCGTTATTTATGAATTTCTCTGCTATGTTACTCCAGCTCGTTGTGGATCCATGTTTTTCATCACAGAAAGCGTCTATTGCACTACAAAAAAATGAGCACGATAATTTATGGTCCTATTGAATCGGCACTGGAGAAAACATTTTTTGAAAAAGACTCCACGCTGACTAACAATTGAGCTTGATTTTAAAGGAATAGTATATCGAGTTTAGTGAGCTCAGAATGAGAGCTGTTGAGCTGGCAGCAAGAAGATCTTAGAAGTCAAAATGATGTAGAACCTCATAAAGCTCTATCGGTCTCAGCTCTGATACTGTAGGTACAAGTATGTCTGGCATATCTGCAAGACCCTAAATCAACTTGTGGCAGACCTGCTGTGCTTCAAGTAATTTAACTCAATTTGACATCCTCCTTAAGTCTTTTCCAGACAACCATCTAAACCTTATCAAATGACTTGTCTGTCTGAAAATCATTCCAAGGTTACAGAATAGAGAATAAAACTGTCTTGTACAAGAGTTAAATGTACCGTAACAGTTAGGGACACGTTACCAGAAGGCTGTGAAGTTGGAGTCCAAGGTCAGAGGAGGAGTTTAATTACGTTGCTAAAATATTCAGATATATTAACTGATGGGTGGCAGTCATGAAGGTATGGTGGTCAACGTGTGTATCTCACTCCTCTGATGACCAGGGTATGAGTCTCTGAGAATGCACCTTCTCCAGATTCCCCCTACAGCCTATAAATATGCTAAGATCTTGCCAAATTGTATGTAGGCGTGATTGCCTTCAGGGGGCGCTCTCTCCTACGTTTTTCCCCTGCCTTGCACCCATTGCTTCTGTGTCTTCCGTGGCCTGTATAAGGCAAGAGGAAACCGGCATCAGCTCTTAAACTGTGACATATGCTTCGACGCTAGACAGAAGTCCAGGAATATTTGGGTATTCGGAAATAATGAGTGAATGTATGTACATCAGGATTATTTAATCGTTTCCAGGTGTCTTGGTAGGACCTATGGATCTACATGCGGGATCACAGTGGTGTTGAAGAGGACAGCTTTGCGACTTGCACGAGTCGGGGGAGATGGGAAGTAAATTTGTTTGGGGTGATGCGGCGGAGCGAGCAGCGAACACATCCTGACGGCATGGCGAATGTTGTCAGCGCCATCGCTTACCTGCTCTCCATGTTGTTGAGCCTGCTTGCTTCACCGAGGGACGCGGCTGTCACGCTAAGGGCCGGCGCTGCCTTTCACGGCCCAGCGACTCACAGCTGACCAACACATAGGTCTTACATTTATGAAGACACCCTATCTCTGTAGTTTTGTCTTCGATTAACAATGTTTTTTTGTACGCAGAAACAATAGCTAATTTTGTACTGCCTTTGCAAGAGCAGATTCCAGCAGAACTACTGATGACTGGCAAGCGGCATATTCATGAAATATCCAGTTTTGATTGGTGTTTAAGCGATGCATGGTCTGAGAGAACCTGGGAGCTTTTTTCAGGAAGCTCAGGGCAAAACGTATGAGTCCCAGTGGACAGAATGCTTGTTAACTGCTATGTTAGAAACTTACAGATACTCAGAGAAAGAGCATGAAGCCCAATTTTTAAGCCAGTTTGCTTATAAAACTGATCGAAACACCAAAAGCCACTCAGCCAATGGCAGTCAACGTGTGTGGGGCATAATGTCAAAGCTTGAATGTCATTTATGTGGTGACTCTGTGGGCAGCATCGCAGCCTTACATCTCTCGCGTTGGGGGGTTTGGATCCTACGTCCACCTTGTATGGGCGGAGTCTGCATGCTCTCCCAGGGTCCTGCGGGGTTCCTTTGGGAACCGAGGTTCCCTCCTGCTGTTAGGCTAATTGGTGCCTCTAAATCGCCTGTAGTGTGTGCGCATGCCCCCCCCCCCCCGTTACCCTAAGCAGGATAACTGCCTGGAAAATGAACGGATGGTGACAAAATCCAATCTATTTTCATTCTACACACAGTGTTAATATTTATATGATAGCTTATATCACACTAGCTACAAAATCAAGGATACAGGGCTTGCGTTATTGAACAGCATCGGTGTTGATATTGGGGTGATGAATGAACAGCTACATTTAAATTAAATGTAACTGATTGAAGTATGCATTGGAGAGATTTTAACTGTACTTGGGGATGATTTTATTTCTGGATACCTGTTTATTTTTTGATTGTTTATATTTTTAAACAAAAGCATACATACCAGAATTGAATTTTGGCCATTCTTATGAATTTTGACCACACTAATGACCATCACATCCAAGAAAATGTAGTTATCAGCAATAAGCCGAGACAATTCTGAATAGCTCTTCGTCTAAATATTTACCCAGGGTGCCGTGGGGGGCGAGGGTGTGTGTCTGTAGCGGCTCCGCATATCACTGTCAGCTCAAATGCATGCTGTGCTGGAATATAATGATGCCGTGCCATTAGAAGCAGGCGAGCCGTCAGGTTGGCACCACATCTCTAAGTGAAAAGGCTGCATCTGGAGCTTATCGACCAGGCCCACGTCCCCCTCGGTCAGTCAGGCTCTCCCAGGTTAAGGCAGCCCCGTGCCCGAGTCGTGACTGACAGCCACACTGGCGCCCGGGTGGTCGGGGTGATACTGGGAGGCCGGGGACCCCTGTCTGCGCTGCAGCTGAGCAGCCGGCACGTCAGCGGCGACTCGAGCATCAGGAAGCCACAGCCCCGGGCACTGTAGACGACAGCGGGGGCCCCGTTCATCAGACGGCCTGGCGGCTGCCGAGGCCAAGATCTGGACACGACACCATCTCAAATAGCCGCAAAATGACTGTCAGGCTGGCCGATACCTTCAGACAGGGCAGTGAGTGGCACTGACAGATTGTGGGCGTCTCTACGAGACCCTGACGGTGGCCAAGCTGCAGCCAGGGAGGTCAGACGTGACAGCGGCGTGCCAGGACTCTCTGGCGGAGCGAGCAGGTCCGTCGTTAGCGGGGCAGAGCACAAGAAACAAAGGCCCCGGACGAATCCCCGCCACGAGATGGGGGCAGTACTGCCAGCACCGGCATGGAGGTCGCGGCGGCTAGCCGGGTGATGAGTAGATCCAGCCGGCTTCAGGACCACGTGTTCCTCCGTGACAGGAGGATTGATAGGGCTTCCCCGGAGATCCAGGGAGCTGGCAGCGGTGGAGGGCACCTTAGTCCTGCCCGGAGGGGTGCTCCTCCACCACCAGAGGAGTAGAGTGGTGTAGGCTCCATCTGGGGGAGAGTGGAGGATCAGGAGCTGCAGAGGCGGTGGGAGCAAATGGAGAGATTGGGAGGGGCTCCGCACCAAGAGTTCAGTTTTGGTCACATACTCTACAATTTAAAGACACACGCTGAATTCTAAAAGCATAAGAGTGAATACAATACATTCTACCCCTGCATGAAAATGAAGACACACCTTCACCGTCAGTCATTCTGCCCATAACTTATGGCCGTTTATAGGTCTGTGCATAATTTTAGCTTTTATGTATTTTTGGCATCAGATAATGTGAAATTCAGGCTAGGAGAGCAGGCTGAGAAACTGCCTGGCTTGGTTTCACAGGTCAGATTTATTTCTTTCATAATAAAGACATCCCTTTCTCGAAGTGATATCAGCAGGATTACGGTCCAGTTAATACAATACTGGTAAACATTAACTATTTATAAAGTATGCATGTGATTGGCATTGTAAAATTTATTACATCGGATAATTGATTATTAAGCAAATATCCGTTAAACGTTTTACTTTTTTTTTTCTTTCCACCATAAACGAAAACTTGAGCAGAAATATCAGATTTTATATTCGAACTTCATTCCGAAGTTCGTTTTGACTTTACTGCCTGTAAACCATACCCATCAGTTCAGGGAAATGTTAGATTGAAATAAAATATTCTTATAATCCATCATTATCAATTTTCAAGATTACCAATCATTATCATTTTATTTATTTTTTGCATACTTATATAATACCCATTTATATCCTTGTATTAGATTTAAGTACCGAAGTGATTAATAGTGTTTCTTGAAGCCGTTTTTTAAAATAACGCAAACCCATGTTTTAATAATCTAGCGACTGGTGCCTACCATTATGAAAAGTTGCAATCAGATCATGCACAAGTTCGTTTCTTTTCAATTTATTCTGTTGCCATAGAAACTCTGCATCAGTATTTCGTTTTTGCTCCCAATGACGAAGGTGAGGGTCGGAAACAGAACCCTGTTTGTTAATTCAAAACCAGAGAGTTTCTGTAGGCTGCATGGCTTCCACGTACACTCGGTGTTTATATGTTATTGTTAATCTTAATTCACTCTCAATTGGAAATGTGATTCAACATTTAAATAAATTCGTAATTTGACAGGCCTGTCCTTCTAGAAATGTCGTTTACTGGCGCTAGGTTAACGTTTTCACCGCCTGAAACGCGTATCCTTCCACCAGATTATATGTTGCCTCACATTTTTGATAGTGCCAGTTTCATGTTTTCATCTTGGTATTATGTGAAAATCACCTAAACAAACAATTCAGATCCCGCCTATAAAATTACTTCCTAACTGCTTATATACAAACTGTACATTTTCTAAATTTTCTAAACTACATTTTCTAAATTAAAACGTATGAGAAGCTGAAAATGGAATCCCCTGAAGTGAGATTACTGCGAGTTTTTTAAATTTTAGTCCTTGAGAATAAATAAATAAAACTAATCATTTTCTGTGTTAGAGGTCACTTTATGCACTGTTTCGTCCCCTGTATCAAACGAGGACAAGCGCGAAATCTGAAGACTGGCTTAAAAATACTGACGTATTCACGTTTCTCAATCACCATGCACACTGTATAGGAAACACTACAGATTTTTATTAAATGTGCAATTGATGCTTAGAATATAAGTGTTTTTTAAATATAAAATTAAGTTTTTGAAGAAACTCTTTGAAAGGTGAGCGCCTCTTTCCTGCCTCACCTCGACACGGGCAATCCAATACTTTTTAAATTTTTGGAACATTGCAGAACTGGCGTGTAGTCTACTTTCTGTTACCCAATAAACAGAAATGACCTGGATTAAATTTGGTTAAAATCGCCTTCGTTGTTTAGATGGTAAAATAAACAATTTTATCTGATTCCTGTGTGAATTAATATACACAGTAGTTAGAAAAATCTCTTGGTTGCCTGATTCGATGCCGGCTCATCAGTGGTGTGATTCCTGAAATAACAAAAGAAGGTGTTTGTCCACCTAGCATCTGGTTTATTTTAATTAACTCTGGCTCGACAAGAAATATGGAACAACCCCTATCTACTGACAGATGAATCTCTGCCATCCAGTCCCCGTCATATACCCGCTGCATTCGCGCATCGGCAGAAATCATATCAGGGAACTCAAGGTAAGTGCGAAACCTTGTAAGTGCTGGATATATTCTTAGAAGCATGTATGTAGCCTATATTTGTTTATTAATCTTATAACGCTGTATATATAGCTGCAATAGTAACGAGTTATAAAAAATTAATCCGGATTTTACATTTGAAACACGTTGGTCCGTCTGGCATGTGAGATTTTTACACGCCTGTCAGATAATACAATATTGAAGCACATGTAGAAAATATATCGGCGTATTCACCGTTTTGGCAGTTCATTGCATTGGTGTTTTTTCATTATTAAACTATTATACAACATAACAATTATTATTATTATTTAAGAACCGCGACACACTGTGCATTTATTACAGC
Organism: Stomatorhinus walkeri; assembly: GCA_026784285.1. Lineage (NCBI taxonomy): Eukaryota > Metazoa > Chordata > Actinopteri > Osteoglossiformes > Mormyridae > Stomatorhinus > Stomatorhinus walkeri. Next base: position 7,387,271 of record JAODUD010000043.1, on the reverse strand, counting down.
ACTGCGCCAGCCTCTACAAAATTTAGTATTTTATACGTTACGCTTTTATTTCATTTTTCCCTCTCCGCAGCATTTTCTATAGTTACGGAGTGTTACATCAGATTTGCGCATTATATTGTAAAAGCCAAAATGAAGACAAAGCAAGGATTCGACAAATACACGCGTGTAATTCCTGTATAAAGTTATATATTTATTTTAACAGAGATCTTCTAGGACCATTTTAGTCGCGTGCCACTTTGCGCTCCCTTCCTGGCAACAATGCAAGCTATCGGCGATTTGGAAAACACCGTTTTCAAATGCCACTGTTTTTCTGCGCTCTGTCTGCCCAGCCTTACCACGGCCCTTCAGAAACAAATTTAGCAACGAGTTTGACGTGAATGCAAATAATTGCTTTAATTGGCCAAATCCCTGTAACTGCAGGCTTTGCATTTGACGTCCAACATTTTATATTACCAAAATGTTTTTAAATGTAACCAATATGTCGCAGTAATATTCTCCTTCACAAAAAAACTTCAGTTCAACAAACAACGTAACAAAAAAGTGTGTGTGTGTGTGTGTGTGTGAGTGAGAGAGAGAGAGAGAGCGTATGCGTTGGAGGGCGTGTCCATTAAAATGAATTGCCGGTGTCGTCTTCATCACTTAGCAGACGGCTAAAGAAGCTAACGGGGAAAGAGACAAATCGAAATGTACTATAAGATTGACTTAATTCGACACATACTGTACAGTCATTGTGGAATAATAGGTCAGTCTAAGGCTTGGCGGCAGGAGAATGATTATTAAGCTTGGGGTCATAATTACGCCAATTAAAGATTCCTTGTCAAAAAATCCCTATCGGATATTTCTGTATTTGTTTATTGAAATAAATCACCAAATTAACAAATTGGTTTGGTGAAATCTTTGTACTACAATGTGTGTGCGCGCGCGTGTGTTTTTAATAATTTAAATGAAGGCAAATGCACATCTGTAATTGTAAGTTTAATTGGATAGGTCCAATTAAACACTAATACAAGCCAAACTCAAGTTGAATTCCCTGCTGGAAAAATGCTAAGAATTTCTTGTATAACACAACGAGGTCCAGCGTGACCCGAATCATCGCTAATTTTCGTGACGATTAAAATAAAAGAAAAAACATATTTACTATCACCAAAAAAATAAGGTCGCATTTACTTTCACCACACATAATCACCTCTTATGTTGTTCTTATCCTGAGGAATATATATTCACCAAATAATAAAAAGCGGTCATGGTAATTTTCAGTTTCAATTAAACTAACCGGCAGCAAACACGATTTTGAAGACATTTCATTTTTTATTTGAACATTCCGTATTATAATAAATAATCGGTAATACCGATACTATGTTGTAAAAATCACATTATTCCTGAAAAATGAGCGAGTTTATGATTATTAACTTAAACTACACGTAATTTAAAAATGGTCTGTGTTCTAAATACACTAACAACGAGTGCGTAAATTTACGACTTGCATTAACATTTATTTAACGTTTAACATAAACAAATGAATAATGTTCTTGATTATTGTTTTCACTACAAAAAGAGAAAAAGGCAAAGTATTAGCACGAATACATACAACTTGTAACTGCTATTAACGCCGATTGTTTTAATAACTGTGAATAATCAATCACGTAGCACTTCAGTAATGAATTCAGATTAAATTAAACAACTATTGTGACCTTAACGAATATATCCCAGCGCCATGTTTGTTAGATATATAAATGAGCTATCACGATCAGGCCTTGAAATAATAATTGCATAAGTTTAAATGATTAATATATAGTGTCATTGAGTATTTTAGTATTCTGTTACTGCTTGTCCTTATTTTCTTACAGCCCAAATTACTTAATATCAACGCGTTTGCATTTAGTGGCATGTACAGCAGTATTCTTAATAATGGGTTATTGTAATACTCTACATGTTCATACAGAAAGCGAAGTTGTTGCTGATTAGAGCGATGATATTGATTTATTAAATTAAAAAACAAATACTTCCGTTCAGTCATGGTGTATTTTAAAACGTTAAGCTAGTGGGGAATTTAAGTTATGGCAATAATGTAATATGGAATGCTTGTATCTTCCATCGTGGGGGCGGCCGTTTTCATTGAGAAAAGCACGACCTTCATGCTGAACACCGGGGGTGTCTCTCTCTCCCCCGGTTACCACATT
>JAODUD010000043.1:7357777-7384991 GCA_026784285.1 Stomatorhinus walkeri | reverse complement strand
CCCCCCCCCCCCCCCCCCCCCCCCCCCCCCCCCCCCCCCCCCCCCCCCAAAGAAGCACAGGTCTTTGTTGGTGACTAGAAATCAGTGGCAATTGAAAGAGGGAGAACTCCTCCTACCGAATTACCCAGACTGGGCAGGCTTCGGGACCCCTAACAAATAAGACAAGGCACAGAAATTCAGACAGTCCCAACCTGAGCTTCAAGCACATGGAATCTTTCAGGAAGTCTTGGAGCGTCTAAACGCGTAATATTAATTTTTGTTTTATAACGAGCCCCCCGGCTCTAACTTTAGTTCTGTTATCATCGGGACTACACTCTTTGGACGGCATTAACGCGGTTGGAGAACCATTCCTGCACTTTTTTCTCGCTCCTATAACCTGTATTTCTTCCCCGAGATTGGCGCAGTGGTACAGAAGTGACGCTTTGAATTTCGGCGAATTTCTTTTTGCTCCAGACACTGCTTGGATGATCTAGACTCCGGGTGGAGCAAGGCAAATTAAAACGCTTGCACGGAACCTCCACCAGCTATGCTTTTCCACGGCATCTCCGGGGATCATATTCAAGGGATCATGGAGGAGATGGAAAGGCGATCCAAAACAGAATCTCGTCTGGTCAAAGGCGTCCATATCAACGGAAGGGAAACGGTAGGATAATTACCTTACTAAAACAACGCTTTAGGTAAAATAGCATGTTACCCCTTTTTGCAACTATATACGATGTTTAGTCTACGGGTTTAATTTGTTATTGTAAATCAAATCTGTGATACAACGTATTTGCTTCGTTATTTCCCCAAACAGCGGTACACCGACGATAAAATGGCCTACGCGGTCACACACTAACACACAGGTCAGGTAATATGTAAATATGAAAGAATCAATAAAATGTATTCAGTATAACTGTTAAGTAAAATATAACTAACGGCCTACTGTTTGCTCGTATTATTTCCCATCATAGTAAATAAAACTGAAATGGGTTTACGAGTTAAATAGGGTCTGGTTCAACTAATAATACTTGACAAAATTAAAACTTTCGGTGACTGTTACCAAGACTTTTTAAAAATACAAAATATACATATTTTTTCCCCTGAAAACTGCGTTTGTCGTATGTAGGTTAAGTGATAACCACAAGTAAGTGTTTCGTAAACCCATTTGTGCTTTGATTAGCAAACGTTAATATCTCATTCCTAAAGTAACGTAATGGGTTATTGATAGCAATTTAATTTAAGCATTTTTTATTGCAAAAGTTCAATTCTTAATTTAATTTCTCAGTGCTGGATTTAATTGAATGATGCATGAATTCACTGCTAGTTTAGACAAATAACCGTATAACTCAATATTATTTTTTGTATTTAAATAATCGAAAAACGTACAGTAATGACATCATACTAATGTCCTCGTATTTCCTGATATCTTAAATAGTAATAATAATAATAAAATGAAGAGCTTAATATATAAGCTTAATTTATAATAGTCTTCTTAGGCTTGTGCCGAACACTGAAGACTCCTAAACGTGCAAATTAAAATTACAAGCTTTAACATATTTGCCTGCAAAGTGAATGAAATCGATCATTTAAATGTTGATCACACGTGTAATTTTCCTGCCACTCCTGTTTTACAGACCCTGCCCGCAATGAGGCCGGAGAAGCCCGCGCTGTGCGCCGGATGTGGCGGTAAAATCTCCGATAGGTATTATTTGCTGGCCGTCGATAAACAGTGGCATCTGCGATGCCTGAAGTGCTGCGAATGCAAGCTCGCCCTGGAATCGGAGCTCACGTGTTTCGCAAAGGATGGTAGCATTTACTGCAAAGAAGATTATTACAGGTGAGAGACGGTGGTGCGTATAATGCAGCCGAATCGGTTATCGGCACTAATCTTATATTAACTGTGCATACAAATGTCGTAACACCGAAAATGTTTTGGATAGTTTCAGTCTAAAGTACTTTGTGCTGGATACTTCTTGTATTACTATTTGTAACCTACTAACAGTTTAACATGTCAGAATCGCCATTAAGAAATTAGGCTAAACTGTCAATCTTTTATATCTGCAGGATACAGATAAAGAAGCGTAAATAGATTTTTTATGCACTCGCACTGTCTCGCACAGAAATATAAAGCTAATGTTAATTTAGTAGCCTAAATGTGGCAATTGGTAATTAAATTGGTAAGACTTAGAAAAAGTAATTGTGGGAAGAAAAATTGCCATATTTTACACTAATTTGGTTTACACTTAGAAGTAGTTTCCTTAGAAATTCCTTGGGTCACCCCATTCATTTTATTATTCAGGGACATTCCAGTGTCGAATGTATATTATAATTTGTATTTAAATTTGTTTTGCATTTACTTCGTTACTTAATTTTCTTTTCTGTTTAAATTTCCTCGTAATGCAATTCCTGTAACAATGAATGTAACATTTTAGGCCTATATTCCTGTCAATAAACCATTCTCAGTATTTTAAAATGACGGCGGTCTTGAGAAACAGTGTTTTTCATAAGTTATTTTAACTAAATATTTTAGACGATAGACGTTCGTCTAAATCTGAATGATTAACTGAATGACTTATCGCTATTTTAGAAGGTTCTCCGTGCAGCGCTGTGCCCGCTGCCACCTTGGCATCTCGGCCTCGGAGATGGTGATGCGCGCCAGGGACTCGGTGTACCACTTGAGCTGCTTCACTTGCACCACCTGCAGCAAGACCCTGACCACCGGCGACCACTTCGGCATGAAAGACAACCTGGTGTACTGCAGGGTCCACTTCGAAACGATGCTGCAGGGAGAGTACCACCCTCAGTTAAACTACACCGAGCTAGCAGTTAAAGGAGGCGGACTGGCGTTGCCGTACTTTAACGGTACGAGCACTGTCCAGAAAGGAAGGCCGCGGAAACGGAAGAGTCCGGCCATGAGTGTAGACATTGCGACGTACAATGCAGGTGAGCAGTGCTATAAATGCAATACTCAATATAACGTGTAGTATATTACACTTGTAATGGATCTAGTCAATTGGAAACTTAGGCCCTGTATTTGACGCTGACCGCGGTAAATATATATAGACTTACTTTGATTTCATGTAATTTAATTCTAGGTCCTTTATTTCGTTCTAAACCAATATGCTTATTACGCTTCAAGAAAATGTCGACAACTAGGCTAACATATTTTCGTAAAATAAATGCAAAAACCTTTTTAGATATATCTTGTAGTTGTAGCTGAATTTAGTCTGTCGAAAACTATACTGACAGTAACTAATATATATGTAGGCCTATGAAGTTGTTAGTGTTATTTTTTTCATTAATTTATGAAGCGTAATTTATAACTTTATTCATGTTTACATTATCTACTTCCTTGGTGTCCTTCTTGGATCTAATAGGCTCTACGTTTCTCAAGATGAAAAAAATATGTAATTACTACGACTTAGGCATGATCCTATTTTCCGTGTTAATTATTTAATCTGTAGTCCCTTTCATTTCTATTAAGAAAGTAGGCCTATTACAAATGTGCGTTGTAAGTGTACAAAAATGAAACAAACGAAAAATCTGCGTTAGCTGTACCTTCGGTCGCTAAACTTTACGCTGTCTTTCTTGACTGGAGTCGAGTCAGGGTAATCTGCGTGTTAATTGTTCTATGTTAATTGGAAGTGACGTGGCGAATCCCTGGCCGCCTACCAGCTTTTAATCACCGTCAGAAGGTCAGCGCCGTGCACATGAATAGGCGAAGGGAACCGAGCGCGGCAAAATCGCACGGGAGTATTTAAAATTGAATCATGTCTTAAATCACACGTTTAATAATCATTAATTACCCGTATACGTCACTCCCGTTTATACCTGTCTTTTATACACACATTAACAACATATTTATGCATTGCAGTTGCGATATTATAACAGACTGATAGAAGTGTACAGACTACAACGAGAAAGCGATTAATTAATGCTAATTTAGTCCTGCCAATAGAATTAATATATCTTAGTTTCGATTATATTGATACGTTTCATTTATGTATAGTAAAATTCATATAATCTATATATTAAGACGCCCCCAAATTAAGATGCAATTAGCTTTGCTTTTTTATATTTTAACAAACGAAATAGGCCTGCATTAAATTATTTATTTGATGAGCGAAGTCAGGAGGCGTTTGTCTATGTTGTAGAGACCCCTGCTGGACGTGTTTGAAATGTTAAAAAGTAATAAAATTGTAAGAACTGTAAATTGGACTGGGGAGTTACGGTGGTGCGCCGGTCCTGGGAATGCGGTTTCCAGCCTTACAGCCGCGGCTCTGCGCGCTGTTTGCGCGGCGTATGCCGCGTCGCTTTCTAGTCGTTTTCTGGCTTTACAGGTCTAGTGCCATTTACTAAAAATAAAATATCTGGTTTTCACGTAGATACTAACGAACTGCCCCTTCTAAAAAAGATCCCAGTAGAAGCATTAGTAATTTAAAAAGTGTATTGATAGCCTTTGCACATAGTGAGCATTTAGACCCCATTCGGAATTACACCACATTTAAACTATTCGCGTTATTTAAACTTACCTATGAGTCGTAGCATATTGTAACTGTTGTATAATGGATATTAACATGAATATTAATACAACAACTGATTAATTATGATCTCTATGAAAACTTGTTTGAAAGCCCTTGTTACTACTTCAGTTGTGCGTCGTTGTTTTTCGTGGCTGTTTCTAGAGACCCGCCGAGATGCATATTTTCCAAGGCTGCCGCATACGGTTCCCTCTGCCGCTTAGTCATGTAAACTAATTATAGTCAACCCATCGATATACTTGCGTTTTGTCACGTGAACAAAGTCAGAATTTTAATAATCAAGTGGGAATATTTGAACACTGACGCCCCAACATGGACAAACGGCAGATTCGGGGGGGAGGGAGATTCAGACAGTATACGTGTCTCATGGTTCAGATTTTTTATTTAAATGATCCTGAGGAACTTTCCACCAAATTGCTCAATGCTGTTTTGCCTGGTATCATATACAAATGCCCAAGTGCAGATGGTCTTCCTTATGTCCTTTATGTATAAAGTATTTAATCTGCATATATAGAAACTGAATAGAATAGTACAGAATCTTTCTATCTATTATCTACCTGTCTGTCTGTCTTCCAACCCATACTATCCATGTCCAAGACAGAAACATCAGACCCAAAAGATGCAAATTAATTAGTGCATGCAACAGAATTGATATTTACAGTAATTTAGAATTAATGATTTTGTGACTCAAAATATGCATGTTAGGTAAACAAAAAGTCTTAAATGAGTATATTTCACTCATCCTATATCCTCTTTCAGGGTTGGTCATCATTTTCTGATTAGCAAGGTTATAAAAGAAATTACACATTGTGACTTGTTCTTATTGCTTGGATACATTATTGAAGCAAGTATGAATCTGTTACTTAGTTTTGTCAGATGACCGAGAGCAAACCTCCCTCTGTACACAGGCTGTAACGAGAACGACGCCGACCACCTGGGCCGTGACCAGCAGTCTTACCCGCCGTCCCAGAAGACCAAGCGCATGCGTACGTCATTCAAACACAATCAGCTCCGCACCATGAAGTCCTACTTTGCCATCAACCACAACCCGGATGCAAAAGACCTGAAACAGCTTGCCCAAAAGACCGGGCTCACAAAAAGAGTCCTGCAGGTAAGCAGTCCTTGCCTTTCTTTTCACCCTAACAGATTAGGAACTCAATCTGTGTCTTCTAGAACTTTCCGCTTAGGTAATAATCGTGTTTCACTTTCTCCATCCTTTTTGTGTGTGGTTTTCTTTTTTATTATTTTGCATTTGGAGCCATTTTTCATGCTTCAGTGTTTAGTTCTGAGGCAGAGTAGATGAAGTTTCAAGTGGATAGGATTGGTATGTTTCATCCACTTTTTTGGTCATAGAGTATCTTCATGGATTCTAGAAAGTAAATACATATAAATTGTTTGTCTTAAAGATCATTAATTCCTGTGGAATATTTAAGAATGTCAGAGGGGAAATACACAGTAATTTACATGTGCGAAAAAGTTGTCATTATTTAAAATCTATAATATATTGACATACTGGTGGATGCAACATTCTGCCTCCATTCTGGCCAACATTATGGGTTGGTCCTTAATTCCTGATGTTAAACTAAACCAAACCAAACCAGCACCTCAGCTTAAATGTACCCTAAACGTTATTGTCGCCCCCTCTTTTAAAAAAAAAAAAAAAAAGTAATTGTTAATTGCTCAGCAAATCTTTGGTGTTAATTAAATACAGAATAACGTGCATTTTTAAAAATAAATAAATAATAATAATAAACAGACATAATCGGAGTTTTGGAAGTAAAGACGTTGGGATTGGTTTGCAGGTTTGGTTCCAAAATGCCAGAGCCAAATTCAGAAGGAACGTATTGCGACAGGAGAATGGGGGTGTTGATAAGGCTGAAGGCACATCCCTACCTCCGCCCTCATCCGACAGCGGCACGCTCACCCCACCCAGCACTGCGACCACACTAACAGACCTGACCAATCCCTCTATCACTGTAGTGACATCAGTGACCTCTAATCTGGACAGCCACGAATCTGGGAGTCCTTCCCAAACTACCTTAACAAACCTTTTCTAACATTTTTTTCTTATTTTCTTTTTTCTTAACAAGACATTGCAAGATATTTTTAATGACCGGAGAGAGACAAATCTTGGAAGAGCAAAGAATCAAATAAACCAACAAAAAAAAAACAAAATTTTTGTGTGTAGGAATTGCTTGGGGGTTTATTTTGTAGCTAGATATACAGTAATTGGTGTTTAAGTATCGGGTGGATTAATATCGATGATAACTGTGTGGAATAAAATCATGGCTTTTGAGAAATAAATCGTAAACATTTCAACGTTATGTTGAAAATCATGGTAATGCATCCAAAACATCCTATTTCATTTAGTATAAAGGCAACACTGTTAAATAATATCAGAGCTTATTCTTCAACTCATAAATTAAATTTATTTTGTGTATATTTGGAATATGCCTGCCTATCAGCCCAATTCTTTATATATGCACTATATCCAAATTAAGAGCGCCAACTGGGTAAATAAGCAAATTATCATTCTACCTAATGTGTAGTGTATGAACTTAAAATAACCTACCATCACACAGATTATAAATAAATAAGTAAAAACTAATGCACACAAACATAAATAAATTATTAATTAGGGTTTAGATTTAAAAACTATAATTCAATATCATGCTGATAAAGTAAGCTATATATTTTTTTTTCGCTTACAGCTTAGCTGTGAGATAATCGAGATGTATACTGTGGCAAATGTTTAAATAACCTGCATATCAGCATTTGTTCAAATCAAAATGATACGATAAAAAAAAACAATTTGAAGAATCAGTGGGCTTACAGTGGAATAGATGAGAGCAGATCTCTTTTGGGAAATCCCACTGCTGTGGCATTTGACAGATGTTCTTTAAGCAAGTACAGGAAGACATCTTGGTTGTGGGTGGAGCCGGGAGCAGGGCTTAGAAGATGCAAACAAATACAGATTGGAGCTGAAGTAGCAATATGATGCCCATCTGACGTGACATTGCTGAATTGTCCAGGCTGTTCAAATTCAATTGAAACAACCAAGACAGACAGAAAAGCTGAGAACATTTAATGCTAGAAGTGTAAAAACCTTAAACAAGTGGAACATGAGGCAGTTAATTAAAACGTTATCCATACCCAATCTTTTTTTAACGTTACGTTTATTTTGTTATGGACACTCACCACTGAACAGACCAAAAACTTTTCCCTTCTGGTCCTTACTGAGGTTAAGTACATTTCATTGTAAGTGTGTCAAAATTTGTTCTTTTGTAGAACAAAATGGTACAATTGATCTACTCTTATAAAGTAGATGCCTAACTCAGTTCTGCTATGTGCCTTATTCTATAACTTGGAAGAGTTTGTGAGATTCAGGATATGTGTCGTTTGTTAACTAATTTACATCCTTTTAATGGCTCGTTAATTTTGTACTGTTATCTTATTTCTGGAGATCTTTCAATGGTACCTGCTGTTCAGACGGGATGATAATATCTTAGGCACTTGTGTACTCTCTCAGATATAATTGAGTAGTCCAAGAAATCTGATCTATTGATTTTTTGTGTTTATAGTACAGTAACTGTTCTAACAAGATTGTCCATGTTTTCTTGTTTCTTGATAAAGATGGTGTATAGATATTATTTCCCCTTAGATATTTATGGACCAAACGGTTGTTATATATCTTATTAAATTTGTGTGAATAAAAATACTTTGCTTTAAATGACTTTTATTTTTACTATATTTACAATTTGAATGTGTTGAGTATTATATAAGAATGAATGGCACTGTTTACACTGTCTATTTTTAGTGTCATGATTAAATGTTCACTGATAAAATGAAAACTTTTACAGTTTCTATTCTTTTAAATTTTCATGGTGTTCATCGTTTTGAAGTAACACCCCTTAGATACACAATTATACCTCTGTGATCAGTACCAAAATGTAGATGTTTAATGCATGAATATAGCTACTTATATGACATGAAACAAAGTGATTGCTGAGAAGCATATATTAACTTACTGAAGGATTGAAGTAAAGCAAAATGCAGACCCCATAAAGCCAGGTTGCTCTGTAGTTTAATACATTGTTACTCTATGATTTCTTACAGGGAGAACAAATCTTGGGGTGTTTCAGCCACTCCTCCCGACGTTTGAAAATTCCCTAAAGTATTAAAAGAAGGAAAACTTTGATCGGAATTCCTCACCGTTGAAGACAAAGACAATTAGGATAAATTTTTACAAAATTACAAAAAATAACAGTCTAACAAAAAATGTTAAAATCGACCTTAAAAATATTTCCTGAATGTCTGAGCCCATCACCTGAGGAGAAACTACTGTATTTTTTTTTAAGCTGTCATTGTCAGACAAGATTTGTACTGGAATGAAGTTTTCGCCATTAAAAAAAAACTTGTACATATTCATAAATATATATCAGAGCAACCTGGCAGCAAGTAAAAGGGGCAACTGCATGAAATAAAGGAAACAGACAATAAAATGACGTTCAGTAATAATACCCTGTTGCAAAACACTTAAAGACACATGTACATCAACATCAGCTTGATGGTTATTTTTTTGTTACAAATTTGATTCTGAGCATCATGTGATTACCATGAAACCCAGAACAGCATGGGGGCTGACCTTAGAGACGGACAGGCTTTGCCGTCTGCCTGTGTCAAAAAAACAGAGAAGTGAACAGATAAGGAAGAATCAAATTTTGCATGCAGTTTTCCACTTTGTTGACATTTCCTATTATGTACGGGAGATATTTTCTGTTTGATGCATCCGTTTTTGTTGTCAACAATAATAAACAGCTATCTGGGATCGCTTTCTTGATGCTGTTACATTGCGGTGTCATTAGGGCCGAACGTTTCACTGATGATTGCGTTTGATCTTTTAATGAAGTCATTTTGCTTTGATAGTCACCTGATTCCTTATTGGAAGAACAGCATACTATCCAGGCTGAAGAATGTGTACAGTTGAAAATGTAATGAGGAATGGTGTTCTGTATGAACTCACAGCACCAAGTTGTTAATTAACTGAATACAGGATGCACAATAGTCTTAAAATGTTGATAACCTATGAGCATGAATGATGTAACCTATTTCTAAAGAGCCATCAGGTTTTTACACAACCTAAGTAATGCCTGCCTTTATCAGAGTGATCAGTAGTTACCTCTTTGGTGACATTCAGAAAAGAAAACAAAGTATTCTAATATCGCCAACACTCTGATCCCCTAAGACACAGACCAGGGCTATTCAACACAGGCCCTCGATTCCAAATCCAGGCCTTGTTTTCAGTTCCCCCAGGTAGTTAGTTTACTCATTACTGAGTCTGATTGGCCAGAGGCTTTACACCTGGCTCACAGGTGAAGGAAGGCTGGAAAATCGGCAAGGCTCGGACCTTGACTTGCATAGCCCCGACCAGACATACCAGAATCACCGACTGTATAGGATCCAACGATAACCACATTCTGTGGACAATCCAATGCCGCTGAAATGCAGGATAATCCCCCAGCTAACACGAGAAGGAATAATGCCAGTCTGTGGTCGTCTAGGCATTTGGGGCGGTACTGCCTCTAAGTGGTTAGTATTGTAGCCTCACAGATCCAGGGTTTGATGCTCAAATCCCACCCCTGGTTATGGGCTTTCCCTGAGTACTCTGGCGTCCTTCCACAGTCCAAAAGCTAGCAGGCAGGTGTCCCTGAATTGCCTGTAGTGCGCCTGTGTACAGCACAATGGACTTGCATCCCATGTAGGGTATTTTCCCTGGGACAGGCTCCAAGTGTGTCTGTACTGGATAAGGGGTTGAAAGTTATATGGATCATTCTGCTTCTGGTCTGCCCATAGTTTGCCAGATTTCATTTCTGTTAACGCCTCTGGTGCTGATTTCGTCTACTCACACAGAATATAAAAGTTTGACTGGCCATTAAGTCTAAAACATTATGAGTAGCAAGGCTGGGAGTTTAAGTGTGAAGGGCTTAGGAATATTATGTGCCACTGAATTCTCAATTTGTCTGTAAAAGACACTTCCGGTATATTAGGTTGGTGGAGGGCTCCCTTACACCCCCCAACCATGGCATGTAATCGTGGGAGGCAATCGGGGTGCAGAAAGGAAACCCACAGGTATCCGTGGGACACAGTCAGAATGGCTCAGGCGCAGAGCTGGGAGCAGATTCGAACCCACAGCCCAGGAGATGCGAGGTGACAAAGCTACTCACTGAAACACCCCCACATCAAAACAACAGGGACATCTCTATTAGCACATTAGCTGGTTTTCAAGCACATAAGGAATTTGCAATCAGGTGAATTCAACACAATTTGTGGAAAGGGGAATAAAGTTTTAACTATACAACTGATCAAGCTGACCTGTTATTATTCAAAATCGTTTTTGAGAAGCTGTAATCCAACGTAGCTTTCAGAGTCTCCCTTGAAATTTCTAATAGCAACTTAGCAAAGTCAAGAGACTGAGAGGTTTAGCCAGAAAATGAATCATGGGGAAAGCTTTAAAGGGGGGGAGGGGGGGGGGTGTGAGTCATATTAACAGGAAGCAGCGTGACCCACATTCTTTGGCCTGAACCTACCGAAAAAGCTCTGGAGAGGGGAAGGTGGAGGGAGAAAAAGGAACGAGAAGGAACGGGAAGTTGAAAGCATGCTCAACGTCTGTTCAAGCGGAATGATTCATCATGCTATGATATTACAGTATGTCTTTGCAACTAAATTAACTGTATATGTCAATGTTCACTGGCCTTGACTGTAACTGACCTTCAGACACAACTGCTTAATGTATGTAATCAATGGAGAGTTTTGTGCACAAATTTGATGGAATACTACATGGAAAACAGGAAATAACTTCAGTCCTTTATACAGTACTTGGGTGAGAATAAATATACTAGTCTTAAAGTTGGTTTTCTGGGGGGAATTTATGTCAGTCCAATATGTCGATTTTTTCTTTTGCTCTTATTTTGATGGCAAACATTGGTGTCAGCAAAGCAACAGTTGCTTGACAACACTGGCGATTCGAGCCCGAAAAAGCGGGTGGCAACACAGAAATCTCCAAGGCTGACTTGCACTTGGCAAGGTGCAATGAGTGCATTACTCTGACAAGGTGTCAGACCTACGGTGGTCGTATAATAGGCCTTCTGCCAGTTCCAAGTCACCGCCTCCCTTTCCTATTGCTAAGCACATATATCAGCCCCATACACTTGTCGCTAGGCATGCATCACATGAGGAAAGGGGCCTGGGTTAGCGCTCTCTGGGTTTATATGATGCAACATCTACAGAAAATAATGATGCATACAACTGGGGTTTACGCTGGGGGAGCGTAAATTTGATTAAAAAGTGCTCAGAGGGCATCTGCCACGTCCAGGATGCAGCAATATTCCTAATTACAATAAAAAGCATGCCTTTTACTATGAATCTTAAACCACGAGCAAGAAGACTGGAAACAGTTCGTTTACAGAGATACGGACATTAATGCAGCCTGAATACATGCAGCGCAAAACAAACTTCTTTCACAATGAGTGTCGATTGAAAATCGAAAGGGAATGAACACAACTGATTACATTTATGAGGAGAAAAGCGGCAAAATATTATTGATAAATGCAATATGTTGGAAATTCTACAATTTGTTAAATGTGGCTGAATCACCATACAAGTCTCTCATCCATCATAACAGTGGATATGGAATTTATAATAACCATATTAGAAGTACATTTTACCTTCAATTACAAATGATCAAAAAGACATTCAAATTAGGTATAGCAATATTCCAGATAAGGTTAAAAATACACTAACTTGGTTTTTCATGAACCTATTACTTCTCGTATGCCTTCAAAATTATTCACTCGAAGGTCTGACAGCCAGAATACTGCCACCGGTCACCGTCCAATCCCTTCAAAGGTAAAGGTGGGTGTATATAAAAGACAGATTTTTTTTTAAACAACATAAATGATATCTCCTCTCATGTACTTCTTTTTACTTTTTGTTGTTAGTCACTTCAGGTGATAAACCAGCAGCACGTTTTAATTTGCAAATATAAGGTTAACAGCAGGTCTGTTGACGTTCTTACATGATGAGTGGGAGACAGTACACAATTGCTGTTATTTTTAAACCAGACCCTTTATATTTACGATATACTGCAAACGAGCGGGTTCCTTAATTAAAATGAAACCCTTACAGCACATATTTGCAAAAAATAAAAAAACCAAACATCAACATGTTAGATTAGAAGGAATGTGAATTAATATGCCGTTCATTTACGGAATGATGTAATAATGATCTTTAAGATTTTGCAGATGTTACCTAAGGAACAGCTGGTTTCATTTGTACACTTGATGGATTATACAGGACAGTGCCACGTGCCGTCCTCTGCGGCTTTGTCAATTAACAGCATAGTTAGGAAATACGCTTTTCAACTCAAGACATTGCACGTTTACTGATAATTCGTTAAAACCCTCAGCTCCAAACTGGACTGCCTCTCTGGTAAGGGCTGAAGATTATGAAAACGACGAGGGCACGATAAGGAAAGCACGGTCATGGCACCTTCGTTATACAACATCACTATTAAATGCTAAAAAAAAAATACAGTTTAATTAAACGTTCAGTATGTTGACCTCCTCAGATGCAACCACGTGTAGTGCACAGACATATCTAGTCACAAAGTCTCCTTTCGGGTGAAAATTCTCTGAGCCAGTCTTACCAGCCACAAAATCTACGTAAACACACACACACCAGGATATTGCACTTTGTTAATGGGAAGTAGGATGCAAATATCAACAACAAAAAAAAAAAACTTGAGACATTTAATATTCACGTGTATTAATTTTAAGTTTACGGTCCTACGCCATGTAGGGTCCCATCCTGACCCGCGTCCCGCCCCTTTTCTCGGGGAACCGCTGCTTGTTTACATGACCGGTGCTGAGCTGCAATGGAGACCAACTGACCGAAAGTATGATCTCTCCCGTCTAGATCCGAATCACCCTGCCCGCTTTCCCGCAGGCAGCTGCCTCAGATCCCTCTCTTCTCTCCCCCCAACTCTGCAGCCCCGGTGTGCCCGTAGCTGGCAGCAGCGTGCGACGTGCGGAGGCGGCGGCCGAACGCGAACACCGCCATCGCGGCATCGGGAGTGGCAGCGCCGCGCCGCGCCGCGCCGCTTCCTGGTGAGGAGCCCCACGGCGAAGGGTTAGCGCCCCAAGGCGGCGTCGTCCGATGAGCCGCGGCCGCCTGTTCCTCTGGTGGCTTAGTGGCACTCCCGCGAAACGCTCTTCTCCCAGAAGTTTGTCCTTTTCCCACTTTTACAACTTTTAACGCCCCCATCGCTGTATCCCCCTGAGCTGCTAGCTGCTAGCCGGCTAGCTAACGCCCCTGAAGTGCCCGGCGCCGGCCGCCGGCGAGGCGATTAGGTCAGATTAGCGCCTGCTGTCTCGCCAGGAAGCCTCACGCCGGGTCAGACCTCGGACCGGCGAGGTAAGATGGATGATCGGGGTTCGGGTTCAGACGCCGGTGGTTACGGCGAGCCGCTTCGCAGCCGGACTTGCCCAAGTGTGCAGTAGGGGGCTTAGCTAACTTGCTAACGGTCTGTTGTGGTGAGCTAACTAGCAGCTTCACGCCCGTTAACTACATCGATTGACTAAAGTGATAGTTTGTTTAAAATGAGTGTAAACAGCCTTTGCTTAAATCTCACGGTTGTGGCCGCTGTCAGCTTCGACGGCGCTGAAAAGCGACAACCGCGGTGACATCTGAACAACCCCGGTGACATCTGAACAACCCCGGTGACATCCGATTAATCTGCTAACTTTGATTTCCACACCCCTTCACCTCGGTTTATTTTCTTAATTATAATATACCTTTCTTCACCAAGCCTGCTGGTTATAGGCTGTACAGCAACTACCAA
Organism: Stomatorhinus walkeri; assembly: GCA_026784285.1. NCBI lineage: Eukaryota > Metazoa > Chordata > Actinopteri > Osteoglossiformes > Mormyridae > Stomatorhinus > Stomatorhinus walkeri. The sequence goes on along the minus strand of JAODUD010000043.1, from coordinate 7,370,570 downwards.
CGTGTAACGTGTAAGCAAATGGGTCTGAGATACAGCCAGCTGAGCAATGAGGCGGTTCCGTAATACATGGGTGAGACGCATCTGTCATATTTGATTTTTTTAATTATAATTTTGGTCAGCAGTTTCCATGGGCAATCGTGGCAGTAAACATGGCATATTCACTGAAGCCAGCCTGTATAATTAACTACCTGCCTGGTAAACCTTCTCACCTAGTAAACTTGTTGAATATGCCCGAATAGATTACTTTAACTTCCCATAGAAAGACAAAGAAAGAAAGAAAGGAAGGAAGGAAGGAAGGAAGGAAGGAAAAAAGAATGTAATTCCTGAAACCCATGTCTGATATGGACTTTTTTTTGCAAACCATGTCTTCAGAAGCACTGGGAAACACACTGGGGAAGCCAGAGCTCTGTTTTATTCACAGCCTGCCAGTAGCCTTTTAATTGACATAAGAGGTGTCCTTGTCAGCAAAAGTCACTGTGAGGTGCCACGTTTTGGCAGAGACTTTCTTCTTTTTGGTTTAGTGTCTGAAGCCACTTGTGCAAACAGGTTTTCAAACATGAAGCCTTTTGTTTTTACAACCTTACATCCCAGAGCCCTTTAGGGTTGTATGTTACATTAAGCCGTCGCTTGACTGACAGGTGACACCTGTCAAGGTTGAAGCTGGGAGCCGTCACCCGTAAACGTGTGAGGTGTAACCTTTATCTGGAGGGATGTTCCGGAAAAATCTGAAGTGAAAAGTTACAGATGAATAGTTAAAAGTTCACTGATAAACGCCCGCTGATGAAAGTGAATTATTTAGATTATGTTTTTTCCTTTCTTTTTTAGGTTTAACAGATCCTTTTATTTAAAGCGACTCTCAGCTTAGTTTTTTTCATATTCTTTGACAAATTTGTCAGATGGCTATTGTTTGTTGAAGCTGCACAGGTTAAATACCTGGCCAAAGATGCCTTTCCTGGCACCCATCTAGCTAAATTTCTTTTAATAGCCACCTGTTGTCCTAAATAAATCTGTAATGATACTAGAGAATTTAATTGTAAACACCTTTCATATGTTCTGTATGAATTATACATTTGCTTACTTTTTGCTCAGCTGATCAACTTAAGTGCTTGCCTTGTATTTGAGTGGATTCTTAAGGAACAAGTGTTTGGTGCAACAAGGGAAGCACAATGGTTTTTGTGGCATTGACTGTAGACTGCATAGATTTACCTTCTTCGTCTAAAATGTGGTTTGTTAACTGTTGCAGGTTGAAGGCTAGGTAAGAGCACCACGTCTGATAACCATTTCTTTAGTCACATTAGTAATTAATATTTTATTTACATTCACATGTGATTCTTACTTGCTTTTTTAATTCAGTGCCGCTTCTTAGCCTGTTACAGAGTAGGACGTTTTACTGGAGCAGTTCAACTTATGCATCTTGTTCAAGGGTACTGCTATAGGATCTAACTGGGACTCGAACAAACAGTCTTCAGGATATAGAGTCCATGTCCTTAACTATTGCATTACCCACTGAAAAAGAGTATTTGGTGCATTTTCGTACAATATGGTTTAATATGTACAAAACTGGCCACTTTTGTGCTATGAGATCCACACACACTACTGGTTTGTTTGATGACTGGCCAGATTTTAAAGATTCTCAGGTATCTAGGTCTGTGTAGAGAATCTAGTGCATCTTTTGAATAGACTGCTGGGACAAGTTTCACACGTTTGCTTTCAAAGGTAAATTCACGCTCTTGCAGCAGTATTGCCATATGGAGATGCCAAAGCATTAAGCAGTGGTTTGATGAGAAGAGGGAAAATGTAGACTTCTCCATCCATCTTTTATGCAGCAGGATGCGAGATTTTTGTTTTTTTACTCTTTCTTTCATTGAGTCCAAGAGCCGGTACATTGATCAACATTCATGCAGCTATACTGTCTGAATTATTACTACCTGGGGGGAGAATCGAATGTGGTGTAATGTCATTAGCACACTGTATACATGGCAGTTACTAGTCGGCATGTAAAACACAGTCATCTTTTGCATTTACATTGGACAGTTAGATATGTGTCTAACATTTGTGTAAAAAAAAAAATAAATAAAATAAAAAATTCCGCACTTAATGGTGGGATCATTAACTAGATGTTTGGCTGGAATGATGTGTTTAAGTTATTTTTGATGCGTGAGAGTGCTCCTTTAAATAGCACGGGTCCCTTACATGACTTACCTGTGCACTACAGAACCCTACCTGCTCGCGGTCATGAAATTTTACACGCATTCGCTACTCTAAACAAGTCGGCGAGGACGGCGACAGCATGCATATGCCATACAACGGCATAAAAATAGTATCCACCTCTGTTGCCACTTATTTGTTAACACTTCAGTGAATGTTTAGAGGTTCCATCAGGATCCAGGGAAAGTGTGGGAGTGCAAATTATGAAAGATTTTTGTGAGTTTTCTCCCCGTATGTCAGGTAGAGGAGCGTCGGTGAGCCCCACGCAACCCCATTAATAGGAGTTTCGTTCCATTTGGCCCGTGGCCAGCTTCAAGCCTGCGGTGAGGCACAAAAGCCCCTTGCCATGGGTCCGCCAGGATGAGGCCTTCTGTGTTCACAATAACTGGGAAACAGGCAGCCTTTTGGAGGCTGCAGGAAGCAACCATGTTGTTTCAGAAGTCCTGCCAAGTCGGTCCCGGGGACCTCTGCCATTGTGGTTGTGGGCAGCGAATGAATGTCTTTCGCTCATGTCTGAAGCAATGCCGGGAAGCCGATGGGGTATTGAGATGTGTGTGGAGGTCTCCGTGCGGACTTTACAGGGGCTTTTTATTTCTTATTTTCCTCTTTTCTCGCAGGCTAGCGTCACAGAAGCGGCTACACGGCACTACTCTGGCATTGTTTCCTGGCCGTAGGCCAGCTTCCACGGACAGCTTAACCGGGAATATTTCCCAGCACGTGCTGTCCCGGAGTACCTCGCACTGTCGACAGGGTGTGAGCGGTTAAAGCCGTATTTATTACATTTGCGGAGCTTGTAAACCGTGTACGACCAAGCCGGGTGGCAGGGAACGGCAGATGCTGTGGGTTTGTCTATCTATAAAACCTGCAGATGAAAGGACAGGCGTTGCTTTGAACAGGAGCTCGAAGTCACATCATCTTGCCTTTATTTTGGTGCACTTCCTCTGGAGGGAAAAATGGGATTTTATGGTTTTATATGTAGAATAAGGCAACTAAACAAGATGGCTTATTAATATTCATGATGTGGGAAAAAACATAACTTAAATCTTATTAATTATTCATGATCTACTTTTACAAGTAACCCTAGATTTTATTGTTTTGGTTAATTAATCGTATTTTTATTCCGTCTTCGACCGTTAGTTGTTCTCACAGTATTTCTGATCATTTTCTGCCTGCCATTTAGAGGAATGGGATTTTTAACACTGACTGCTTGTCTTCATCCATTATAATGGATGGCTAAAGCGATGCTTGGCACGGCGTCAGCACACCGAAGTCGAAATGGCATCACGCGGAGGAGTGTGTGGGCCACGGATAACGTGTGGGCCACGGATCCTATTTGTTCTCCTGACAGCCGTGTGACCTTGAGGACGCTGCAGTTCGCCTCAGCTATTGGACACTGCTTCCTGGGAATAATTGTCAATTTGAATGACTGACGTTAAACTGCTGTTTAATTTGGGATGATTTAGTTAGCACCTGGTTTGTTTCTGTGTTACACTCTAGCAGAGTTTGCCGCAGATGTAAACTTGTTAATCCATTTGTTTTTGGCTCTAGTGACGTTCTTCTTTCTTTTCTGTCCTGCCAGATATATGAATTCTTCCACCAAGTTTGTGTCTGTTGATTTTGGGAACATGCACAATAAATTGTAAAAACTGATTGTAGGATTGACACCAGCAATCTAGTTTTGTATTCTTGCATTCTTTGAAAATTCAGTTGCTGACGGTTTCCGGAATTAAAATGATGATAAAGAGGGAACTGAATGAAGATACGATATTGCTCACATAAGTTGAGTAGAAATTGAATGTGGGATCGTACATTTTTTTTAAAGAGGGCAGTTACCCTTACTGAGTGGAAGGTATTACTTCGATCTCCTAACCCTGTCGCTCTAGTGAACATCACCACCCTAGGCATTTCTGATGGTAACCTCTAAATATTTCCATTGTTAAGTTGCACACTAATTATAGGTAGAGAATTTTATGTACCTGTGATCTCTACAGTCTAACATCTGCCTTTGTCAGGTTCCTACACAGTGGGAGGATTGAAGTGTTTCTGCACCTGTGATTCAGCTTAACTGTTGAAATTTGGTGGGGGAAGCAGAGGGGTAGATGCAGTAGTTAGAAAAGGGACATATATTTTGGGCAAGGGGCCAGTCAGGTATTGTCTGACACTGAGACAGCTGAGATTTTTACCGACCTACGAGGTTTGATCGGAATTGGACTTGATATATGACAGAGTGGCCTTCTTAGAACACAGAAGCAAAATGTTGTAGGTCAAATGAAAATCGGCAGTATTTTATCTTGATTTATAGTGTATATTTCAAAGCTGCTGCCGTAATAAGTTCTATATTTCTTCTGTGTTCTTTTGTACACATCATGCACGTAACCTTTGGGCCGTAGTGTTACTTGTGAGGGTTATGGTTTGGATTGGTGGAGGAGACAGGGAGGTAAAGCTGTATTAGTCCTGCACTTAATGGGAAAGACCCAAAACGCACACACACACACACAAGCCCCGACTGTTTGCTAGCGGTCTAATGTAAAGATATACTCTCAGGCAAACATTTATGGCTGTCTGTGCCATAAAAGCATAGCTTGTTAAGTCAGCTGATGTGGTGTTTTGCTAGAGGAGATGTACGGTTGTGGGCAGGGCTCGCTGCCAAGGCATTCTTGCAACTACACATTGGAGTCCATTCCCATTGCAGGTCCAGCTGTTTTGGCATTGGAGAGACCATTCTCTCTGAATAATCCATTTACAGTTATTCTTAGCTGTATCAGGGTTCAGTGGGCTTGCAAGTGGCACCATGGAAAGATGAGCTCCCCCATCAAAACGTTCTTGATTTCTGTTTCTGTCTTGTGCCATGTGCGAACGCTTTGCCAGGAACATTAGTATGTGTAAACCAACGGGATGGAACAGAGGCCGTGTTACAAAATTAAAGGTTTCGACAGATTAACTGGAAGAATTTCTCACGATGAAGAACCTGAAATGATAGCCGGGAGTTCTCTCTATTTTCCTTGGGCTGAAAAACAGCCGCCACTCATCACTTAATGTTCTTCAGAAGTCGTCATTTTCCTCACAGGGCTGCTGTTGTGAAAATGCAGCGAGACTGGCCAAGTAGTAAATATCGAGTTTTACAGAGACTTAAGGGATAAAGAATTCTCCAGGACAGGCACAATTATATGACACTGATATTATTAGCTCAGCATACCTTTATTAGTGGGTTTTGCATATCATTATCAATATCATTTATCTTTATCAGTACAGTGGTACCTCAGTTCTCGAAGTCATTAGAACTCGAATTTCTTAAAAGTCAAACCAACCAGTCTGAAAGAAAATTAGCTAGAGCTCAATCTGAATCTCAGCAGTCAAACCATGAACGCCAACCTAAGATAACTTGTACGCGCGGGGAAATGAGTCACGCGGCACATGTCTCCTCGGAAACAAAGGGTAACGCTTCAGCCTCAGCCTCGCATTAGCTGTGATAGCACCATGCATGTTTACACTAGCTGAATGCATATATTTATACAGTAAAAATACATTTAGACAATGATAGACAGTAACAGTAATTTATATAATAAAATACATTTAAAAATAAAGATTTCTTATTTTAATATTAATAATAAACCATTAATACATTTAATTATAATAATATTGTTGTGCTGAGCGGGGAGGGAACGGAGACAAAGGTGCAGACGTCAGGGTATCGGGGAATATGGGATTTAACTACAGGTAAGACAGGCAAAATGTAGATGGACAATACAATGACCGGACTGGGGAAACAAACTGAAATGCGGATGAGGACTAATGACAAAAACCAGAAGCAGCTGATCTCATGGGGATTCCACACGGGGTTAACGAGGGGGCGTGGCACACGGAAGGAGCGGGCAGGACATATTGTTTGGATACATGTATTTTCATACTTTACAAATTACTGTTTTGATAAATGTGCTTAGATATGTTTAGTACAGTATATGCACTTCTTGTTTTATCAGGTTCATTTTGTGTTTAGATGCTAAAAAAAAAACAAAAAACATATTTAGGTGTAATCATTTAATTGGTTTTCCATTATTTCTTATGGGGTAAAATTCGATCACAACTAACTGATTAGGATTTGATCCGGAGTTCTGAATGGATTAAGTTCGAGTTCTGGGGTACCACTGTATCTGTTTTTCATACCTGTGTTGGAGGTGGGTGGGTCCAGAAATAATACCATGATGGATATCATGAAGATTAATGAATTAATTAAGAGGGAATTCTTACTCCATGAGTGACCTCGGCCCCCTGTGATGAATGTAGTTCTGGTTTTGCAGTTTTGACAGGGATGCTGTTTCAGGGTTTTGTTTCATTCTGCTCGAGCTCCTTCGTCGCTTCACCCGAGGCATTGCCGTCCTTCATGCCCTGGAGGCGGCCTGACAGCAGGAAGGATCCTTGGCGCGTTCGCCGCCTGCCCGCCGTAGACGCCTTGTCTGTAGGCACGGAGATGCTCCCGTTCAACCGAAACACATGACTTAATTATGGCCAGCATCGGGAAAAACACTAGCCAGGAATTTACAGTAGCTACATATCAGTATAAGACATATTCTGCATTTATTAGTGTAATTTTACCAAGTTTATTTTTAAATACTTGAAATTGCTTCTTAGATGTTCCACAGTTGAACTGTCTGTCATGTTAGGCTGTTAAAAATAAATGAATCGAATGAATAGTCTTTCACTACTTTTGTAATGGACTTGTATAATGGTTTTACTTAACGATCAATGACTGGATTGTATGAATGGACTTTTTGTCAGTAAACCACCTGTACAGTCAGCAGGCCATCAACAAAAGCCTTGGCGAAAGGTGCAACATCCGTCGTGTGCAAAGAGCTTGCGAGGGCTCCGAGTTCCTGCCCGCATGGCTTACTGATTCCACATAATAAGTGCCCCTTGAAAGACCTGCTGGATTGTGTGTGTGTGTGTGTGGGGAGGGCTTCTCACGTTCAGAAAAAAAACAAGAAGTAAGGAGAATGAAATGACAGCTGCCTGCTCTTGAGTGTTGGCTTAACACTTTAATAGCAAGTCGGTTGGAACGTGGTTGTGGCAATGCTACGCAAGGGGTGTCTTTATGACATCCGTACCTGAAGGGGGAGGAGCCTTTCACGCTTCAGACGTGAGGAAGATGTAAAGAGTTGAATAGTAAGCCCAGATCATATAATTCTTTTGTTTTGAACACAGGAGGGTGCATCTTAACGACCCATTTCCGCATTCATTATTTTCCTGCATGCTGATTGGTTACAGTTCTGCCTGTTGCTCCTATCCTGTACAGTTTTACATGTTTTATTCAGTACATAGTTTATTCAAGTTGCAGACTCTGGATTTCAATTCTGGCATTAAAGAGACATCAAATATGAGTTTTAAAAACATATATAAATTATGTTTCAGGTAATCAATTTATACAAGTAAACCCTTAAGCATTGAAATCACTGTTTCTAGCATAGACAGTGCTCTACTGTAAAGGGATTGCTGTTTCACTCGCCCATCATTAGTTTTTCCATTCACTGATGATGAGGCTGTAATAAACGTTTAATGCGATGTTCCCTAACAATGCCATAGCGTCTTATTGACTGTCCTACATCGTTGGGATATCATGGCACCAGAACCAGTATGGCGTTTATGCTTCTGGTTGAAGCTGAGCAGTTAATGCATGGCTCACCCCATACGCTAGGATAAAACAGGTCCTTTATCCGGTCTCCCTGGGCACATGACCTGGGAACGACGTAGTTGTGGGCTATCCGTTTGTTAGCATGTCGTTATTCTAACCAGTCTTGCCTTAGGCAAGAATCGGGGGGGGCAGAATCCGTCCTTTGTGTTGGTTGCTTGTTGTGTAAGTGAGGTGGAGGCTGCCTTTGTGGGGAGGAAGCTGGTAAGAATACCATAGGTGTCTGTGCTTAAAAATATGGGGGATCGGGAGAGAGTAAGTTTGTGTGTGCGTGTGTGTGTGTGTACGCGTGGAGGGCGGGTAATGGAGAGTCGGGCAAATGTGACTCCACGTGTTGACAATCTTGGCACGGGATGCTGCCAGCCATGTCTATTAATAGTTTGGGGTTTAATGGCCACAGATAGTGTGTGACTTCACGGTCCAGACAGGCATGCACCCACGCGCCGACCATACCATTTCGAAAGGCATCTAAATCTGGGAATGCGGCGGGTCTGAACGTGGCGCCTGTCAGCGTCCATCCCAGCCCCACCCCGCCCCGTCCAGCGCGGCCCACTTATCGCCTTTTCCCGCAGCTTCCTCCGCAAGGCCACACTTTCGCGAATGCCCATCGTTGTCCTTAATTGACTCCCTTAACAAGGTCGTGAGGAGGCCTGGTGGCGATGGTGGCCTGAGAGTTTTCCCTCGTTTATGTAATTTTTTTTGTTCCCCTCTAATCTTGCTTGACTTTGGGTAAGGTAGAAATGTCAAGCTGAGGATGACGTGTAAACACATGCAGGGTGTGTTGACCTCTTTAATTATGCTCACCTCACGAAATGTCACTACACCCTCCCAGAAACGGATGCAGTTATCGGTATGCAAATGTTTGTTTTCCCTTTTCTATTTCTGGAATTACATCGGTAGGGACTCAGCGGCAATGTATATCTTTTTACTTTTTTTTTATGGTATGTTTCTCCCATCCATTTGTATATAAGAAAGTAAATAAATGCTAAAAAACTTTATTAGTGGAAACCAGAATAATCTGTAGTTTTGATGGCTTGACATCTTCCGGAATCCATTAGTTTGCTTAACTTGAAGCATGAAATGCTTGTCTTTTATTTATTTAATTTATTGTTAATAATTTTAACTTCTAAATATTTTTAATGCACTCAAGCTCATTTAGAATGGACACAGCTTTCCCAGTGATTCCCAGTATGCCGAATGATCTTAAAATGCCTATTCAGGCAAACAGCAACAGGCAACAGCTGTACCAGAGTATTAGTAAATGTGCTGTTTTCCAAATACAGACTGTTTTTAATGGTGATATTTGCAGCCGCGGTGATGTGTGTTTAATTAGCAGTCGTGCCCATTATTAAAAATGGTGTATGGTTGGGATGCGGACACCTCCAAGAACTGTCACCCAAGTCCCTGTCCCCATTTTTAATTAGTCTGGTTTTTGTGGCATCTGCCACTGAGAAAGATAATAGAGAGTGGGCTCTGCAGCACGCGGTAAATAAATTCCTCGTTATAAAGCCTGAACCTCATAGCCCTGCAGTACTGTAAGACGAGGCAGCCCCGTTACAATTCACAGCGGTCAACGCGAGGGACCTGGTCAGCCACAAGCACGGATGATTTGAAATTCCCCGCACATGGCAGCCTGGCAGTATGTGTGCCTGTTAAAATGAGCGTGTGTCCAGCACCTCGGTATTTTTGTAAATAATGGTCTTTTTGGTTTGTCTGTGGATTGTAGGGTGGTCCCATTCACCTCCTCACCTCGCCACTGCTGCGGTCGGAAGATCGACGGTAGCATGAAACAGCAGCCCTGTTACTTGTGCTGTAGTGGTGAAACCGCACGTCCGGTCAAGGTCGTGGCGATCCGGAGCCTATTTCTGGAAGATGAGGAACTGATATTCTGTGTGTGTGGGTGTGTGTATAATAGGCACGATATGTCAGTGCATTTAAAAAAAATCTAATCGAATAATGACAAGTTGCAGCCTGTTTCTCCCAATGGTCCATTTGATCTCAGACCCATAACATTCTGAATATTTCTAACATGTCCATTGGTATATGAATTTTTAGGATTCGTCTATATTCAACCCAAGAGGTTACATTAAAACACAGGCAAATTGACTCATTGATGCTAAGCTTGTCCATGCTTTGAGGCATTTTATTTGCTAATGTTAGTTTGACGTCACGTCCATAGCACTGGAATCTGTGTCTTTCTGTTACGCTATTCTTGTTTCTGGTGAATTATCCACAAATCCTAATCAATCGCTGCTGTTCTGGTTTCAGAGCTTTGGGATACAGGGACTGATCTGCTGCCACCATGGAGGTTCAGCCTGAAGGTCAGCAATCCGAGCATCACCAGCAGGTAGGGGGATGTACCACTCGCCAAACAGCTGCCGGCGTGGCCCCTCCCCTGCCTGCTCCCCCTGCCCTGCCTGCTCCCCCTGCCGTTCTGACACAGCTACCTGTCAGTCCAGCCACAGGACGTGGTTCCAGGTCTTGGTTCTCCCCCTAACCCGAGGCCCCCTTCCCTCGTACACTAATTCCACACAGGTGTACAGCTAGCAGGTATTAATTGAGTTTTTGCACAGTGCCTCGTCTCCCAGGCGCCATAAAGGGCTGCTTTTTCTTCTCGTGTCGTCTCTACCTGATGTGTCGGGTGCAGGAAGGGGTGTCCGTCAGATGAATAGTGGATTCAAAGCAAGTTTTTTGCATCTTGCAACAAATTTACTGTGGCTCCTGCAAACGTGACTCCTCTCTTTGTGACCAATTATCCTGCTGTATCGTCATGATGTAATGAGACAGTTGGTATGTTGTGGCTTTTTTTGTTTCTTCATAAATGCTTCTGCTTTTTTCTTAGATATTTGGGTTAATTTTATGTCCTGGTTGTCTTTGTTTTGTTTTTGTTTTTTTGGACAAGATAGAAGTTCTTCAACAAAGAAATAACAAAAGGACAAAGAAACATCGCTGTAAGGAGTATGTTTGAATCTAAAAAAAGCCTTGGAATTAAACAAACGCATAGTACCAAAGTTGAGGCTCAGTATGGAATTGCTTATATTGATTGAGACTTTTGCAGCTGGACCCCTCGCTGTGGTTACGTGGTTCGATAAAACGCCGCCTCTTATGTGCAAATCCCGTCTCTGCTGGATTTTCGTAGCGGACCGGAACATCCAGCAATCGATTTTCTTGGAAGGAAGATTCTTTCTCCATATGAATTCAGTAAACTCGCAATAATAACAAGGTAAATAATCCATAAACTTCAAAGGGCGTTCATAAATAAGGACGACATTAAACGAAAGGAGCTTTCAAACCCGACATGAAAGAAATGTGTACGGGGCATTTTTGTGTATTTGAACATTGACCGGTATTTGTATCAATATAGCCTTTGAAGTCTGGCTTTGGCGTCCTTCGTTTTTAAAAACTAAATCACGTTTCAGTCCGATAATGTACCCTTTCAACACAAACTGGGCATATGTACGATAATAATAAGCACATTTGATGCGCCATTTTGATATGTCATCCTATGTAGAGGTTAGTTCCTGTTATACATTTGAAATATTTGCAGGAAATAGTGCCCCCTACACACACACACACACACACACACCCCCACATGCCACCCCCCAAAGGGTATACAAGCACATATGGAAAATGTTTTGGGTACAGCTCAAAGATTTCAGCGCCGCTGGAGTGTAAGATATCGGGACAGCTGCCCTGACAAGGTGGCTGGGAAGAGGAGGAGCTGGCCGGTCGGATCAGCAGAGATCTCGCTCTGGGGGAATGACTAATATTTCTCTTTGTGACTGTGGCTTTTTTTGGCCGTTTCGGGCAGAGATTCCCCGGAGTCTGCACCGAGTCACAGTGGTGGACACGGCACTGTTCGCTCCTGCCTGTCTTGTTATGATAAAACTGTACGCACATGTTGACACGAGACATTTCTTATGATATATTTGCACATGCAAACCACAGAGTTTCATATGTTTACTAGCTAGTATTGGGAGGCCTTACGACCTGGATATATTTAGGGTTTTCGTGGGTGCTTATATGTAGTGTTAATAAACACTATATGAATGACTGCATAGGGAATATGGCAGCGTGTTGAGTAAGTTTGTATGAATTATTTAAGGTTTGAGCTGTTAAATCTCTGCTTGGCGTCTGACTCGAGTGTTTTACAGAACAATAGCCAAACCGCTCTTCTGATCCGGGGAGTTTTGTTTGTACGATGCCATTGGCTGCACTGGCTTGTGATGTCACGCATGCTACAGTCCTGCCTCCCCCGCCTCTCCGCCTTCCCACCCCCGAACCCCTGCTGGCCGCATTTCACATTGTGCCCGTTATCTGCCACTGGCCTGCGGAGTCTTGGCTATTTAGGCTCCAAAAAAGAAGAAAATCTAAGAAAATCAGAGAAATTTAGGTGCATGATAAAGAAGAGAACTGAGAAAAAGCTATCCACGAGTAAAAGCTGAGTAAAAGCTATCCACGAGTAAAAGCTGAGTAAAAGCTATCCATGAGTAAAAGCTGAGTAAAAGCTATCTACGGCGACATTTTATACTGTTTTGTTTTTCTTGGCTAATTTCTCTGTGCCTCATGAGCTGGGGGTGTTTTTGCAGCCTGGAAACATGCAGAACAATTGGTTCAAAAATAAACAAAAATCTCCCCACCCCCCTCCTCAAATCCTTTCCCTCTCTTCTACCTGTCTCTCCTCTATGGTGGTCTCAATGCCATTGAGTGAAACAAGCTGTGAGGAAACTAACTCTCGTGTGCGCGTGTGTGCGCCTGTGTGTTAGTGCATGTGCACATGCGTGCGTGCGCGCGTGTGTGTGCGCCTCTGTGTTAGTGCGTACGCGTGTGTGAGCGGGTATACCTATCCTTATGGGGACACAATGTCCCCATAGTGTGATAAATATCTGTTTTTTTTCCCTT
>JAODUD010000043.1:7320546-7334524 GCA_026784285.1 Stomatorhinus walkeri | reverse complement strand
CAGCAGCGGGGCTGTTTTCTGCTCACGGGAACGCCGACGGCGAGTTTCAGAACACACATGTTGCGTGTGAGCCCGGTCTTCTGTTTAAGGCCTTCTGGTGAAACGACTCACGCAGTGATAAGATTCCTACATTCATACACAGTATTTGCAGTAACCTGTTCAAAACCGTCACACGAAACTTGTGTGTGTGTCTGTGTAATTGTTAATTCATTAATTAGAACGACCACGTTACAAATGGATAGTATGGGGTCTTTAAAATACTCAAATCAGTTTCTAATGTAGTGATTATTTGGGGTTTTTGAAAGCACTCAGTCTAAAATGAGTATCTTTGCAGAATGCCACTCTTGTTAATAGAGAGCCCTCTGACCTTCAAACAGGACTTCATGAGCGAGTCAACATCAACCAATTGTGGTGGACAGTTTGATATTGAAGGGGTCAAAGCTTAATTTAAATGCTTCTATTTTTTGGGGGGGGGGGTGGCCAACAGAAACCATATTAACTCTCTCATGCTCTGATAATAATCTTATTACTACGAGAAGTCAGCTAACATGTGCATTTGGGGGTCAAATTGATCCCAGGGTAGGTGTGAGCATTAAATATTGGGGAGTACACATGTCCACCCCCTCCCCGGTTCCTCTGGCCCTGGTTTAGAGAGCTGCACACTTTTGAATGAGTGGCCTTTTGAATGCCCTCTGGTGGGGCACCCCCAGACAGGACCTCGACTTGTTTCTTATACGGCTTGGTCTTCTATCAAGCGAAACGCCCGGTTGGCACTAAGATCAGTGCTTTTTCATTGGCATCGCAGCGAGCATCTGGTCCCTGCACCGGCATGATGTATGTTCCTGACTGCAGCAATTCTGAATGAGTCACAATTTCCTGTCACGGTGGCCACTTCCTGCCTCCTCATAGCTGTCTCCTTTCTCCGCCTCTCACAGATGGCCGCCCTCCAGAGTCCTTTTTACGGGGACAAGATGAACCTCTACTCCCTGTGTAAGAAGATCGAGCAGTGCGACTACCCTCCCCTGCCCTCTGACCATTACTCTCATGAGGTAACGTCCTCCGCCCGTCTGGCCGGCCATTCCGGAAGCTTCTTACTCTGGGGGCACGCTAGGCCTGCATTTTTGTCCTTCCATTCCGCTGGAGACATTTCCCCGCTAAAGCATAAAGATTGCCGGTGATGTAGCTGGGTATCTGTGAGCCATAGAAGTGTCTCACTACTAACACGACCCCCTTTGTATTGCAAAGGCGCGAAAAATGTTGAAAAAGAATTGTAGCAAAATTTGGCTTGGACCCATGCCGTCATGTTCCGCATCAACGGGATGATCTGTCTCTCTGTCGTTCACCATTTGGCTCTGCCTGCACTAATCCTAAACATTGGAACGTGTGCAAACTGAACTTTCTGCTCGTATCTCCCCATCATGCCGGCTCGCGGCCTCCAAAGCTCGCGTCTACATTACGGTAGCCGCTGTTTCCCGGCTGGCTGTTCGTTAGCGAAGCCGCTCTTCCTGCACGCGGCCATTTCCCGCGCATCGCGAGAGGTCCGCAACAAGCCGCCAAGCTGCACCACGAAACCTCAGAAGGACGGCCGAGGATGTCAGCCGTCGCTCTTTGTTGTGTCATTTACTGTCTCCCCTGCCCGCGCCCGCACCTAACCCCCCCCCCGACCACCGGCGTGTCTCCTCCATCCACGAGCGCATGAATATTTCACAAATCTGCATCTTCATCTTTTATTCCTCTTGACTAATTCTGCAGACGGCCGGCGTTGGCATCTCATATGCGGGACTGATTAGGAGATCCCGTGCAGGTGGTTGCCATGGCGACGCTGCGCGGGGGTTTTTTAATGATGATGCCACTGCTGCCGGGTTGAAGGCGGCCCGCTTGAAGGGCTGCTGTGGTCGCTCTTCTTGCTCCATTAAAATGTGAATATGGGGGGGGGGGCTTTTGAAAATGTGTGGGTGGGTGGGGGTGGCAGTTTCTCTTGTCTGTTGGGTAATTACTACAATATTATACAAGTTGCCAAGTTACTGGGGTATTACATGGGTTGCCAAGTAGTGAGTAGAGAATGACACAAAAAATGTATTTTTCTGGATAATGGCTTCACGTGTAATTGAATAAGCTGCAGGCTGAACCGGACATTTACATATAATCCTGTTGTACAGAATCATCTATAGTAGGCCTTGTGTATCGTCATTCATACTGCTGCGATGCGTGTTGCATCCTGCTCACATCCTTGTCTCTGCATTTCTGGCTCTCTTTCAGCTCAGAAAGTTAGTAGACATGTGCATCAACTCTGACCCCGAGAAGAGACCCGACATCACCTACGTGTATGACCTCGCTAAACAGATGAAGGCTGTCATGCTTAGTAGTCCGCAGTAAAAAAGAAAAGAAAAGAAAAAATCTCGGTTACTCAGCCTCTGCTTTCGCAAAACAGACACCGAGGTCTTTTACGGTGTTGGTTACAGTGTAACTAAGCACTGCAGTTCGGGCCGAATGATTTTAAATGAAGTAAAATGATTGTTGTTAGTATTGCGGTTCTTGTGCTCTCAACCCAAAGTAATCTATTAAAGGGATCCTAAATGTATGTGCCACTTAGAAAATTCAGCTCATTTGTCCCAATTCTTGCCCATCTGCTTAATCACCCCATAAGCAAACAGGATAGGGTTTATACAGGGTCATGGTGTCGCACTGTACCTGATGAGATGAAGATGAATCGGCAGCTTACATTGTACACCAGTGCTCGACTGTAAATGTCGCTGGTACTGAAGCAGGACAGTGGTCTATGAATGTAAAAACACCCGCAACATAGGCTAAGAAAAACTGTGTTGTATCAATCAAAAAATCAAGCAAGTAATCGATACAGTGCCTTTCAGTGCAATTCACATTAATCTACTGGGGATATACTGTACAGCCCAGAAAGGTTATTTTGGGGAAAATAGGATTAAATTTGATTTTAATTCACGCAAGATGAGTTTTTAGTGAGTGTACTTTTATCAGATGTATAAAGATAAACAATATTCCCATAAGTGTAAACCTTAAAGCACTAGTATGTATAACAGTCACTGTTTTAGTGAATTAATTTAGACATTTTTTTCTTATTGTTCATAATGATGCAGTTTGCGTTCATATTTTAACTATGTTTACTTTGTTTCATTTTATTGGGAGAGATTTTTAACAAAATCTTTTTGTGTATGTATGTGTATGCCTGTGTGTGTGGGGGGGAGGGTTATGTTTATATCACATTGTGGGGACCAAACGTTCCCCACAATATAATAAACACCTGTTATTTTGACATTGTAGGGAGCATTTTTCAGGTGCCCACAAAGATCTGTGAATGCAATCAAAAAAGTAAAAATGCAAAAAGTCCCGTATTTTGTTTGGTTAGTTAGGGCTGGGTGGGGGTTAAGATCGTCATGTTGGGATCAGTGTTTTCCCCATAGAAATGAATGACGAGTCCCCACAAAGATATTATTACAAACGTGTGTGTGTGTGTGTGTGTGTGGCATGCCTGGAAAATTGTGACCCTCGTCTTCTAAATTATTGATAGATATTATTTCAAAATTGTTGTCATGTTGCTCTCGGTCTGTTGTAGCAAAATTTAAGGGTTTTAAGTAAGAATGACGGAATGTGCTGATATTTGCTAATCTTGATTTTTCATTTCACTCGTGAATCCCTGTATCACAGATCTTTTTGGGCATGGTAATGGGAAGCATTTATAAATACAGCTTTAGTTCCATATCACTCTAAAAGACCAGATACCATGTTAATTCAGGCTTCTCTGTGCGAACAAACCTCAACCTTACTGTATGGGAGTTTTCAACATTGTGTTGTTATGGCTACCAACTTCTGTATTATTAGTTAAAAAAATTAATGCATTACCTGTTTCGTTTGTACAGGTGTCAGCTTGGCTTCTGGCATTGACAATTTTTTTTCCTGCTAGTAATGTAAAAGTAACCCTTGATTATGAATAATTCTGTCATTGAAACATTTAGGTAAACTTCCAGCAACTGCAGAAATAAACTGATTTGTGCCTTTCAGTACTGATTTTTGACATATTTTTCACTTGTCATGTACGGAATACAGTGTAGTCTAATTTAGGGCTGCAATGATTAGTCGACTACCAAAATAATCATTAGTTGCCTTAGTCCAGTTTAATGTGTCCTTGATGACTAAATAGGCAAATAAGATCTGATTTAATTGAAATTTTGATTTTATTAAAGTGTTTATTATAAAAGGCCAGATGGGTAATTTTATCAAGATCGCAGTAACCTTAATTACCTTCACCGTAAACAGGAGCCACACTTTCGTCATCTTTGAAAATATTTTCGCAAAAATCCGATCCTTTTCCACAGTTGAATTTGCTGCAGATGCTGCAAACACTTTTCATTACATATAATTAATTATGTGGTTCTCTTACAAAGCAGGACGAATCGGTTGACTCTTGTCATACCGAATACAGCTGTATATCCATCTCCAAAGAAAAATAAAATTAACACTTAAATTCACTAATCAGGTTTAGGGACAAAAATGTGTTTGATATGGGGCCTCTGGGTAGTTTGTGTTTCATCTTTAATGAAAGACCTACTTACATTAAAAAATCATTCCACTAATAAAAAGAGCTACTGCAATATTTTATTATATTTGCCTAAGGTGCCACCACACCAGTAATTAGACCATAAGTAATATGGTATTTATTTTAACAAAAAAGAATAGGAGTGGCTACTCAAATATCCAAATGTGTATTATTCACAATGAATGCATTAATTAGTTGTAACTCCTACAATATAATGTAAGGAAACAATGTATCTTTTGTTCGTGCGCTACTGCGACAATACCCTAGTAATAGCCAGTCGCCTTTAGATAAATGTGTACGCTTAAATTGGGGCACCTGCCATTTTTTAGCAGTCCTGATGGTTTTAAGCATGCTGGAAAAAAGAATTCATGAACAGAAAATGGCATCATAAAACTGTCATTGTTGCATAGCAACTCAGCGTTAAATGGAACCAGGGGCTCCTGTAGTAGGCATATTGGAATCTGTTTACACACACAGGTATTCTGGGAATAAGTACAGAAAGCGAAATACAGATGGACTGAAAACTGAAATTGTCTGAAACATCAGAATTAAATCAGATTAAATCATTATAGACCACATATCTGGTACATATATTGGTTTCTCTCACTGTATTTTATTTTTACATAGACAAAGGTGACTTTATTTACTTGCATGAATATTTCCTGACTACATTTTCAAATGGCAATTAAAAGGCATGTTAATAAAATTGTTCTTGAAATATACATTGTTGTGGATTATTCACATGAAAATGTCACGCGTTTCACTGTGTGAACGGTTCTGCCATTGTCCAGAGCTGCAAATATCTCTCTAAGATTAACATTTAACTTTATTATACAGTGAGCTCTACTCTTCATTTTCAAAATAATTCAAGTGTGTAAATCCATCATGCAGAAGAACCAAGTTCAATTTATTTCATATGTAGCTTTGCCCATATTGTGATTTTTCATGCCTTTTGTCTTTTATTGCTGAACAACATGCTCTCTTCAGCTGTCTAGACCAGTTCTGTTTTAGTCTGCTGATGTTTCCACACCTTCTTCGCCACTGTATATTTTTCTCGCAAGAGATACAGGTAAATACAGGCACCACCAACATAAAGTATCTGAACATGTTGCTGGCCTGCTGTGAGCCCCTAGATCAGCTTATGCGTGTCTTGGTGCACATTGACAGAGATTCTACAAGTGTTTATAATTAAATAAACTGGAAGCTTGACCAAATTCCACAAGAAATCCCATCGTTTGGTGTCTGCTGTTCCGTGATCTCTAATAAGTATTCAGCTGGTGTGATATACAGTGATTAGGACCGCCGCGTCATGTTGTTCATCATCCATCGATCTTACAGCCACTTATCTTAGTCATTGTCAAGAGGGATGCAGGAGCTTTTCCGAGGCAGCAGAGAGGCCAAACTGGAGTACACCCTGGCCAGAATGCCCACACACACACAAACGTGCTCTACCAGCAATTTAGCTACGCCAGTTAGCCTAACTGCATGCATTTGGAGAGGAATCCATAGAATGTGTAGGAACCCTGCATGACTTGTGGAGAACATCACCATTGGGCACAGGCGCCGTTCAGACCCCCAACCCTAGAGGTGCAAGGCAACAGTGCTGAACACTGAGCTACGGGATTCGTTAAGTGGTTTGGTGACTGTGGCCAGTTCCAGCAGGATGGCTCTGCTACTCCAAGTGATGGATGTGATGGGTAGCGTATCAATTCCGTATCAGGAAAATGCCCCCAGGCAGCGCCAGAACCACCAGAACCAATCACCAGGGGGAAGCTACTGAGCGAAACCAACACAGCTAGAAGGTAGGCTGAGTGGTCTCAACATTTCTCAGTATGAATTATAAATAGGTAAATAAATCATAAATGGACTTTGTTCTGAAATAAGGAATTTAATTAGTGCCCTCTGTGTTTACATTCTTTAGTCCATTCCTGGTGACTTTAATCTTGAACAAAGGGTTTGATGTACTTGTTTCTCATAAGTCTGAAGCTCCTCTTGTTTGAATTCCTGCACCACAAAACCTGTTAAATATTTCAAGAACAATATTTTTTTAAATGTAGCATTGCAGCTAATTCCATCTCTCAACTTCCAGGTGAAGTTTAATGTAAGACTTTGCTAAGGGCTTTTTAATCTGATACATTTCCCAGGGTGATCTTCTCACTCTGTCTGCAACTATCAGAGGAACATCCGGTTACACCAAACCAAAACGGAAAATAACCCTGTGCTCCTATAATGATTTTAAAGTACGAGCAGCGGGGTACAGAGTACGCTGTTCAGCAAAGACCCCCATACTTGTCAAGTGGTGTATGACTTTTTCGTTTTTTTTTTTCCCCTTCCTTTGTTTTGACGTTATGAACCTACCGCAAACAACTGCCAAGCTCAATTTGAAAAGACATCTCAGCTAGACAGGGGCTTCAGTTATTTTTACTTTTCAACCCATGACCTATCTTGTCGACCAATCCTGAGCGCTGAAAACAAGAAAAAAAAACATTATTACTGGCTGTGCTTCTTGGAGAGCTCTCTGCTTTGAGTTGGAAGGAGATCAAATAGACATATTCATACATTTCTTAAGGAATACTCCAGGTTACTCTAAGTGTGCCTACGTGCACACCCTGCTCCTTGTATTGATTATATTTATGTGTTCATTTATTTATATGTGTCAGAATGCTGCCTGTTGGTTTTGGCTGGTGAATTTTGAAATTGAATTTAAGCTGTTCACTTCCATTGTTCTGCATTTCCACCTTTTTCGATGATCAAAAATCAAGTGAAGAAAGTTTAATGTGACTTAACTGCACAGAGTTATGCTTATTAAGATTGAGATAAATATGAATTTAAATCAAGAGATGATCTGCAGATCTATTTTTAGGGGAACCAACATGTCCTCAATTTTGCTACTGGAAATTGGAGGTAATTAGAGCAAAGTCAATGTTGTTGAGCCTAGCAGGATGTAGAATGTTCGTTTTTTTTTTCTTTACCTCAATCTTAATTGACAAATTAAGGACATTTGAATCACAGCTTCTGCTGGTAATTATAGTGGCTGTGTAGTATGTCCATTTTAATGATGGAAAAAAAATATGAGTAAAATGCTCGTTATTTAAGAATATCCCCCATTTGCAGCATACGTAGATGAATGTGAAGATTCTTGTTTGCTCGGTGTGCACCTAAATGAACAGAATTGCCCTTCCCTAAACCAGCAACTGAAATGCCTACAACTGGTTTATGTAAAATGCAACAAAATTAAGATGCAATATTTCATTTCTGACATTTAATCCATGGGATGAATGTCCCTAGAGAGCTATTATTTTCTTAGAAATGAAGTACATGTTCGGTACATCGAAGGGTCACCATTGTGGCTCCCTGAATAAGGTTTGCGAGTCTTATTTCCGAACAAAATGGCACTTTCTTGCATTCAGAGAGGACTGGACTATATGGAATCTGAATATTTATGTAAGGAAAAAGGTCAATATGGATATATGCATTATTAAAAGTTAATGAAAGCAAAGGAAAATCAATTACATTACCAAAAAGACAGAAGATTCAATTCAGTTTATTTTTCTATAGCGCCTTTCACAACAGTGTCACCCTAAGGGTGTGTTGTGATACATTAAGACATCATTACGAGACGACAATACAAAAACAGTGAAAAGGAAATACAAAGAGAGAAAGAAAGAAAAAGAAAGAAAGGAGACAATGGAGGAGATGAGTGGGTATAGATTTAATAGGTAACATGTCACAGGCTGCATTCCAGTCACCCCTTCATTTGTAATTTCTCCTACCAAACTGCCTCGTTTGTAGTAGATCCCTGCTCTGTGAACGGCACAATGACTATATGAAATACACAAAATTGCTAGCAGATGTTGGTCACTGTAGAGTTTGCCCCCTTAAAAACTACACTAAATGTATTCTGCACGGGCATGGTATGGTAGAGTCTGAGGCTAAATATTTTACCTTAGAGCAGTTACAGTTTTATTTCAGCTTTGACTTTTGCAGTTAAGTGCAATTATGGCCCGCATATAATCTGAAAATTCAAGCAATGCAATTCAAACAATATCACTCAGGCTACTGAAAAACAGATAAAAAGGCAGCTTGATATCATCTCTACTGCACTCGGGTGTCCATCTCCATGGTTTAATGCTCAGCTCATTAATTGACAGGTATGAGTTTTAAAATACAGTGAAAATCCAGTGTAGCAATATATAAAATAAATTGCGTCCTCTCACCTGTTGAGGGTCACAGTGAAATATAACCATAACTACTATTTTTCAATGATTAACTGTAATTACTTATGCCTCTTTTAAAATCAATTCAGTTAACATTTTTTTCTTCCAATTTATTTTAAATAACAGCATATTATTTCAGTTTTAATGGATGGAAATATGAATGTATGAAATAAAAACGCGCAGTTTCGTAATCCTCAACATTTATGGAGGAGCAACAGGTGAGCGGACGCGCTGCTCCACTAAACGGTGATGAATTCAGGATGAATTAAAGCGCGCGTCGGCGGGGCTCGCCCGCGTTCCCGCGCCGTTCCGTTTTAGGCGAAATTCGTTCACTTCTCTGCTGCAAGCAAACTGGCAGCTGACAGCTTCTAATGTCGGAGTCTTTGACAGGACTGAGGGAACATAACAGCATGACCTCTAGCATCTGAAGAAACACCTTGTTTATTGTTATGAAGGGGGTAAAAAAAAAAACTTGCCACAGTGGTGACAGACAGAACAGAATTCGCCATGCTCTGTGATTCATCAAAACACAGAAGTGTTACCATAGCACCTAGAACCACAGGTGCGGTTACCCGAGAACACGCCTCTACAGCACGCCTGCAGTCACCATTGCCAGGAATATCACAGATCCCAGCACCACCACCACCGAGGGAGAAAGGATCAAAATTTAATACAAACAAAAAATGATATTTATATGAATGGGGAGCAAACACTACTAAATTTAACACCGTGGCTGTTATTTGTTAAGCTAATAGTATTTATCATTTTCGTCAGTTGAAGAAGTAGGCCTAAGCCTTTTTGCTATTTTCATTGCTTTTCCAATCAATGTTAGCAAGTCTTGATATTTGCCCCAACAGCACGGGAACCATTTACATGTCAATCTCACGTAATGTAACATGTAAAACTGGTTGAAGTTCGCACATTAGGAATTGCACAGCATGTCAAATGACTCCGTTAAGTGAGAGTAAGTTCACTCAGACGCCACTTAATAAACCTCGGTGAGAAAATGCAGGGATGTTGCACAATGTGCCTGTTTACATCTGTCTTTATAAAGCGACGCTTTATCTCTGACCCTAAGGCGCTTGACGTTCGGGTGCATCGCCCGGACTGGGATTCCACCAGAGGCGGTGATGCGCTTTGTGCCCCTACCACCCAACTCGTGCGTTGCCTCTCCTTTGCCACCTCCGTATCATAATAAAAGGGAGCAGGCGAGTCGTGCAGCCTCACCGAACACTGACCCGCCGTTCGCCGTATGGATGAAGAATGAAGGATGGATGCACGGCAGGGGTGCGCGCCTCGCCGTGCCGATGACGGGGACGCGCAGCCCGGCGGTGTAAGCGCGCGTCCGGCTGGCTGATTAGCTGGGAAATGGGAGCGCCCTCGCCGTTTTGTTTTACTCTTTACTAAATCAACTTTCCCCGGCAACTCTCAATTAAACTAGAAAAAAAAAGTTTTGCATCGTGCCTTTAAAAGTTTGCTGGTAATTAAGCGAGTATTTCTGAAATACCCCAAACTAAAATACTCCTGCCTGTTATTTTTCTAAAATGGTCTGAGATCAAAACGTAGCCCCATGACTCCGTAAAAATCGCGTTTTTCTCTAAGCCCGGACAATGTGGTTCCCAGGAAAACAGTTTCATCGCTGTTAAGGTGTCTTTTACTGTCAAGATTTTTTAAAAACGGCGTTTTAAAAGAAACAGAATATAACGCAAACTTACCTAAACGCTTAGGTTGATTTAGTGTTTTTTAAGGTCCACGGGCTCAACGCAAGCTTGTAATACCTATATGGACCGATTATGCAACTGTGCGTTTTAATTTCATACATCCGTGTTTCCATCCATTAAAACTGAAATAATGTACTGGCCAGTCTTACACGTCATAAACAGGTGGTGACTTTTACTAACTGAAGTTGGTGAAGCAGAGATTCACAGCGTGCGCGCTCCATATTATGCTAATTCCCTTTCATTGCAGGAACCCTTGGATTTGTAATTAACGAAGACAAAGCGTCTGTTGATGACAAAACCAGTTTATTTTTTATTTAAAACGCCGTATGCGGTGGGGATCTTCGTAACGGCGGAGGTCGCATCGAGTCACATGGGTGCAGGTTTTGCTCGGTGCAGGGGGGTGTGACCGAGCTCGCTGTGTAGCAGAATGTCGCCGGCAGTCGAGGGGTCAGGCAGTAACCAGAAGCATCGCTCGTAGCACAAAGGATCATCTCCCCGCTTCTTTCAGCCCCATTAATATCAGAGTGTGCCTCGCCGCCTGCTGCATTATTCATGAGCACGCGGGCAGATGCCACCATGAGACCTGATACATCCTCACTCATGTGACACTGAGTGACAGAGGCCTGGCTTTGCAGCCCCCTCCCCCCCCCAGCACGCGCGGCTAGGTGGCTGGACGTGCCGCCGTTTCCCAGCTTAATGACCGGCGTGATGTATGTACTGCGCGGTGCCGGATCTCCCGACACGTCAGCTACACCCCGACGGACCTTGGCCCCCGGGAGGGGGCACGTCTCGGCGAGGGAGGGAGGGAGGGAGGGGGGAGTGGCGACTGACAGGCCACGCCGCAGGGTGGAGGCCCGTGAAATTTCTCATTAGCTGGGACTCGTGGGGTTAACCCTGGAGTGGGACCCCCGCCCCCCCTTCCGCCCCCACCCCAGGGCACTGGAGATGACTGCGTGCTGCGACTGCTTCCTGCCCCGATGTCCCCAAAAGAGCCGCCAAACTGGAAGTGGAAACACAAGACGCCTCAAAAAGAGTCTTCCAGTAATAATGCAGGAAGAGCAGAGCAGGACAGCAGCAGTGCGCTGGAATGTTCCACGAGGGAAGCTGTTAATGCAGAAATGATTACAGGTAACAGAAGTCTAGAGTATGACCTCCGACCCGCATTAATAACCATACGAATATTCCACTGATCAAAGAACAAATGGCTCACAAACATTATTATGACTTTGTGTTGTTTACTATAAATAAACTACAATAAGTGAACAATTTATAGTTATAGCAGTTTTATTTGGGTCAAATCCTGGTGATTTTTATTTTGTGGAGCGAAGCATGTCTTCTGCAATGGCACAGAAAACGCCCAACACCTACAAATCATTAAAATTTCATTTGTTATTCTTAAATACTCCAGAGTATAATTTGTCATGAAAATGTAAACAATTTCAGAAAAATTATTCTGACACAATTCTGTCAACCGGTTCTGACGAATCGCATTCATAGATTATTGCTTTCTTCCCCATTCCTGGTGATTCCAGCAGACGCTCTAGTCAATCACTGGCGAGGAATTTAATTTGCTCCCGCCTTGGTCTACGGCACGACGAGATAAGCAATGTCGAGGGAAGAACTAATAACATTTCAACTAGAAAACTTATTTGGTTTCATTACCTAAAAGATGATTTTGCACGCATCCTGGTTTTGTCTAAATAAGGATTTATTGCAAAGCGTGTTCTCTGTCAAATGCGAAAAAAGACAATGTATGCATATTGACTTTTTGGGAATCCATAGGTAAAGCTTCAGAGAAAGATGAAGTTTCCCAGACACTCTTATTCTCCTGTGATATCGAGTGAATCATATTTACGCAGCCTTAGTGGAAGATTGTGCCGTGAGTCCAGTGGCAACAGAATGCTCTGTGTGGTAACAAGAGAAATATCCAATATTTCCTTCAATTAACCAATTTATTATATCTGCAATTTAAAGCCCATACCATATGTCTTCCTCCCAGAAACACTATACATAGTGTGACATAATCCAAATAAAGACTTTTTTCAAATAATATTGCACCAAATACGAGAGCGCTGATTCTAAAGCGCCGGCTTCAAATCCGGGGTACATATGGTCCTGGAGGGGTGGAGAAAAATATTTTCAGGTGCAAATATAGGGTATGACACATGATAATGTCACCTTTGAGTTGAAACAGCACCTCCGACTTCTCAGACTAAAGCCAACAGTTACACCATCCCCCAAAAATCCGCATATCTGTATCCGGAGACATTCAGACCCATGTCACCACAGCTGCGTTGTTCGGAATGCTTTCGCTAAGTATACAACAGTGTGTTTAGCGTACATGATGTCACCTGAAAAATGTAGATAGTTTGGGCCCAGCTAGGACTCGGACTATGCAAGAGTCATCTCGAAGGTTTCTTGTTATGTGTCTATAGTACACTTAAATTTTTATGTGGTTCCTTAACACTATACAACAAATACATACGAGACAGTAAATACGGCACCAAAGAATAAATAGCCACAAATGATACCACTGTAGAGCAACAGGTGCTGTGTACATATAGGAGATGCTGCACAGAAGCTGAATCTGGGTTCCTGGAAGGTTAAAAGTTGAATTATAGTAAGGCGGCAAATGTGTTTTACTTCTGGTCATAACGTAAATAAAAGAGTTTATTTAGAAAAAACATAACACTACATAGAAGGGAAAAACACCTCACCGTGAAAATGTACACAGAAAACAAAACAAATCGTTTTTGGTTAACAGATTCTGCAAAGTTTTGCCGACCTCACTTTCCAAAGCCGCGCTGCTCGCTCTTCACCCCAGCTGGTCTGTATAAAGGGTTAGTCTATCCTCCCAAGCAAGGCCAGCTGAACTGCATTAATGAGAAAGCAGCTGAAAGGGCCGGCAAACCCGCAGCAGATGGGATCTACTGTAATCTAACCCTGTGTTGCAGCAGCGCCCCCTGCTGGAGCACATCTGCATAAACATCTAGGAACGGCTACGTTGCTAAGCTCCGCTAGCCGCTGTGAACTGAGGCACTTGCTAAGTGATTAAATAGCAAGTGTCTACACCCCCCCCCCCCCCGCCCAGTATGACCTGTTAAATACCCCTTTCTTGTTTGATCTCAAATGTGCCCCAAGAAACTCAACTGTCAGTAGGTGCAGAAAAGCCGAATGCTTTGTTAGTCACGGTGACATGTAGATGCTGTTATCGCAGTGCTTACTGATGCTGGAATGAAGACAGACAGAGTTTAACATGAGGGGCAAGCTCCAGACTCCATGTTGGCCCCACAAAGCGCTACGGTTTCTGAACCCCATGTAACTGAGATGTACTTTTGCCACGAGCAATGTAGCTTCTAGTGAACACTTTAAACAGGTGCATTTTACTGTAGTGTACACCTACACTGTCAGAAAGAAGGATACAGTCCCGGTACCGTTTTGTACCCCAAGGTTCAAACAACATTAATGTA
>JAODUD010000043.1:7306385-7316861 GCA_026784285.1 Stomatorhinus walkeri | reverse complement strand
CCCCCCCCAGGTATGCACTCTTTGACGGATTATTTTTCTTTTAGAATCTTTTTAGTTATACACATGCACTGAATGTTAATAATTAGCCTTGCATTGCTACAGCATAACTATAAAAAATATTTGGATAAATAACATCTATAACTGTTTACCCAGTGGAGATACTGTGCGCCTGGAACCATAAGAAAGAGAGGGAACACGGAGGTGGGACTTTGGTCCATCCCAATGCACACACATTTACACAACACAGGCCATTTTAAAACATCATTTTCCCCCCTTAGGAATAAAATCAGAATACCCAGTGGAAACATGGCTAGAAGACATACAGACCTGGTGACATGAATCAAAGTCACAATGACATAGTCATATTTTATTCAGTTTTACTAATTGTTGTTTTATTATTATTAATGTCAGATGGATATGGCATACATTAACACTTTATTTCAGAAACGAAGAAGAGGCATTTTTCCACTGGGCCTTCCTGAGCCGAGTTGCAATCTACAAAAATTACACTAGATGTCACTACTATACAGAAATTGTAACACGAAACGAAATCTCTTGGTGATGGACCTTTATAACCGTTTTTTATCATGCCAACAGCACACGGAAACAACGTCAACTTATTGACGTTAACAACGTCAAATGATTATTATTATTATTATTATTATTATTATTATTAATGATAATGATAATAATAATTATTATTTCATTTATTTTTACAGCTATACTATTGCATAATTTACAGCGTATTTGCATAATCTTAGATTATACGGGGTATGTGAGATTTTTCTTCAGTATTATAATAAGCCTAGCAAAATTTTGCGAAATACGCTTCGTGGAATGCTTTTGATAAATCATGAAACTAAGAAGGTCAATTTGCATTCAGCTGCCACAGAGGCAACACGACAGCAATCACGGCCTGCTTTTGTAACCCTGAGCTTTCAAGTCTGGACAGGGAACAACTCTTGTATAAGAGGCAGACTGTTGAAAAAGCGACGGCCGTTTGCAGCTACAGTTACAATAGGATCTGTTTGCATATTCATAAATTATATGGCTGAGTAGCCCGTGAAGAGGCTGACAACGGTATAAGACGTGCCACTGTAATCAGGTAATCAGAAGCCCGAAGCGTATTTTCTGTGACAGGACTGGCTGACACGCCGGGCCGTATTATTAGTAAGTTAGTTCTTCATCCCGGGTCAAATTTCAGTAAATGTGTTGTAATTACGTGTTTGTACACCGCCTGTGCGGGGAGAAGTATTACTAGGGTCTGAACAGGCTACATTATCGCCTTTCAACAAGCCGTGCACCTCGCACCTCTTTGGCCGGCGTTATTGTGATTTAATTAAATATTTTTTAAAAAACAAAAGATGGAAAATGAGGGAAACTGAATTGTTCTATTATCATAGAACATATTTTGTTTGTCCCGAGCCTCTGATACTCTGCAAAAACCAGCCACGATAGTCCTTTGTTTACAAGCATGGCAGTATAAAATGGACCTGTTCCGCTCATTAATTAGCATTTTCTTTCATGCTGTAATTAGGGTTGCTACCTTTTGAAGGGCGAGGTTTAGCCTGACGAGTGTTTGAAGCTCAAAGATTTCGGCAGCTGGGAATCACTACCGTTTCGAATCGTCCGGATGCCGCAAAGCGCAAAAAATCTGATTAAGGCCGTTTCTCTCGGAGTTTATTTGTCAGGAAGGATTGTTTGGCGGTGATTAGTATGTATGCGAATGCTGGCAGCCTTCAGCTGCGGCTGCTTGTGGTACCTGTGCAGAGCCAACCGGGGGGCAACAGCCCTCGCATTAGTTAAACATTATCGCAGCAGGTTTCTGCGAATTTGCTTGAGCGACTGGGTCTGGGTAGCCATCTTACTAGGTAGGCCTCTACAAACGAACTACTTACTATGTAACATATGATAATACTTGTTTACATTTTAGGAGTCATAATATTAGTATAATAATGAAAATTGTGCTTAACTTGAATTGTTTCCGAAAACAAACTTTTACAAAAAATGAATGAAGCTGTAAATTACGTAGGTCACGACTTTAAACATACTAACCACTCTTAAATAATAATAAATACGATGTGACATTTCACACCATTCTTTAACTGCAGCAACACGTTCAAGGTGCATAACGTATTTGGTGAGTATTGCTTTCCAAATATAATTTGATAAAATCTGTATTTTTGTAACATCAAGTACTGAAAAGGAGTTTATGTGACTCCAGGTGTTATTGTGAGGAAACGGTGTCGTAAAATGATGCAATGCTGGGTAGGAAAAATTATACATTATTGGCTTTGAACGAGGCCAATCAGCCTTCTTAAGTGACACTCGTTGCTTTGTAAAGAAAAGCTACCCCTCTTTCCTCAATAGCACATAATTATAAGCTGGGTGTCAAGCAGAAAATGAGGTCAGCAAAGGCTGAAAACAGGTAACCTTTTAGCAAGCTGTCTATTGAAACAAGGTCACAGTTTGTGAGGGTCTATCAGTCTACAATACATCCTTGTAGATTGATTTGAGCAGATCATCATTGCCAATCACCCCTAAATGAGTCAAATCCTGTTACACTTGAGACACCCCCCCCCTCGCAAAATGACGTCTTCACGCTCTACTTCCTTTAAATCGTGCTGTTGATGCAGCCTTATGAATTTTGCTGAAAGGGCAATTCCGAATTGCATTTTTTTGAGAGACTTTCTCAAGCGTACGTGCCGAGAGAAGCTGTCATGTTTAATATGAGCACATCTGGAAGAAATGTCAGTCTTTGAGTCTCTGCATTTTATTACCTCTGCACAACAGGCGAGATTCCTTAATACAGTAGCTTGATCGCTTTGCCCCTTAATGGATAATAATAGTTTACAAAGGTGCCACATGATATGTAACATTAGTGAGTGATGTGCATAGCTGTGCACTAGTATATATGCAGTGATAAATACGCCATTATTCATATACTGGTTTTGTAATGAGGCATCTTCTCTTATTTGAAGGGCTTTACTCTTCATCAGGATCTGACAGATTTGCTTTGAAGATGCATGGCCGTCGTTTTGATAGCGGTAACACCCCTGGGTATTCCCATTGTCCATTTCGCCTCCACAGAGACAGAAAAGTGGTGACGGTCGAGGGCAGAAGTCCCATTAGGGCCACCATTAGTTTGTCAAGTTCCTGTCCACATGACTGCTCAGAATGCCTCCTGATATATAATGCGAGCTGGCCTCTGAGGGAGTCTCCACGGTGGCTGCAACAAAAGGCGCAAATCCCACTGAGTACCCATAATGCAACGTGCGCCGTCAGCAACTCAGTTGTGTTCTACATCGCGAGGTTTATTTCACTGCTGTTAACTATACAGTCCTCTTTATTCCAGGGTGTTACAAAAAATTCACAGACAAAACACGCCTCTACAATTTACACATGCATAACGTTACTGCTAATACCTACATAGAGGAAACCAAACTCACTAAATGACTGAATGTACTCAATCAACCAGAAAGAATATTATTATATGTTTCAAACTGGAAAAGACCTAACTGCTCGGAGCCAGTTCCGTATAAAGTAAATTTCCGGCTGACATCAAATAAATCGACTCATTTGTCCCGTCTCTTACTTCAACACCATTCCGTACTGACAACCACCCTTTACCACAAGAGACAAAGAAACACTCATTAATGACGATGACGGAAGTCGAAATGGGTGTTGGCAGGCGTAAGTGGAAGATGGCTGGAAGACTAATTTTGATGGATGGCTTTTTTGTAACCTAACCCCTTAGGGTACGTTTACTCATTAAACATGACAGAGCCCTGTCTGAGAATGCCATATAAATCAATCTGAACCGTCCAAACTGCAGCCTGTGCAGAGTGCCTCTCTGGCACCCCAACATGCTCGCAGGATACTGGGGGGGGCTGCTTGCCTCCGACACACTCCTGCAGTCTTAGTATCGCGTGGATTTGCCTCATGCATGCTGTGTCCCCGTGGTGTCGTTCCGCTGAATGACGCGCCGGCAGATCCAAACTAGGTACACAATATGGACAGCAGTCCAGTCTCTAAATGTACATAATTTTGTCCAGCTTTATTAATATGGCAGACAAAACACTTATGACGTTGATGCACTTATGAATATACAACAACCATTAGGGATGCAATTATAAAACTGACAAAAAAGCGGCAAATGTTGTTATGGAGACAATACCGTTCTTCTAATCTCCACTGGCACCCTAATTACATTTTCCTCACTTTCTCTCAGAAATCTTCATAATGCGGCGCTTGATAAATGAAGGACACAGGCTACTGCATATTAAAAAAGTTGCGTCCCTGTTTATAAACCTGCAAGATGGGCTCTGTAATGTACTGCTTCAGACTGCAGTGCTGCCTGTACCAAGATCGTATCTCTAAATCACCTCTACAAATAATCGTGTTTGTGTTTGCTATTAAATATGAAACTTGCAAGCACTGAAATGAGTCAACCATAGCCAAGAGTAACAAAGTGGTCTTTGGCAGGCAGAGTCCCCAACGCTTGTATGCAGTGATGCATTAGTTGAATATTCACTTTCTTGCACATATTGTCCTGTAAGTACTATGTTTGGATTTCATAATGTAGGAATACAATTGTAGGTGCTCTTGCTATGCACACATCGATTAATTTGTGCTCCTGTGCCATACACATGATTAAAAATCATAATATGAGGCAGCTGAGGTCTTTTTCCTTTGGAATTGTACCAACAGTAGTGACACGTACTTAACCGTGAAGTTCCACTTGCCCATAATGTACTGGTGGACGTCTCAGTCACCTCACAGACCAAGTCAGGTAGGGTTGTAATGTTTGGAGACTCCAACCCAGTATCTTTTATGTCCTTACCATGTATTTCATGTCATCCCTTTGTTGGACTATAAAGGCATCACAGACTGCTTGACATACCTTTCATTCCTGCTCTGATCCTTGCTCGTCACAAAGACCTAAATTAAACGTTTAGAAAGCATTTACTATAAAAAAGATGAAGCACAACACACACACACACATATACAATATATTCAGTTAAGGTGTAATGGACTGCAGCATGTGGATTCTGAGCAACACTTTGTAAGTGTGTAAAGATTAGGAAACAGCTGTGGATTCTAATCCCTGAATAAAACCGGGGAACCACATTTGACGGCGCTACGTTGATTGCAGGCAGTATAAGATCATTCTGACCTCAAGGAAAGACAGCATGTAATTTTAAGAAGGACAAAAAAACAAAATGAAAGGGAAATCAGTATGATTACACACTCAGCCTTTATTTCTCTCCTTTGGCTGCACACAGAACCTCCAATTAGGGCGATGAAGATGGGGCCTGAACTGCCCAGTCTATTTGTGTCTCGTAGAAATCCAGATTTGTGAAAAAAGGAGAGAGAAAAAACAGACTCTGACATTAGCTGAGGAAATCTGGGACACAGTTGCATTCATTGTTCAGTGAGCTTTTCTACACAGTTAAACCCACCGACAGCAATGAATGTTGATTGTGACCTTTGCTCAAAGTTGTTCTGGGAAACAAAGAGGAGACTAAGGATTAAAAAAAATAAAAAATCAGAAACATGCAGTCGGCGTTCTTGTAAGTCTCATGTCCTGGCATGATCGCTGGAGGCGCTGCCCATAAGGGACCCTGGAGGAGCGTGGGGCAGGCCGCAGGGCACAGTCAACGGTCGATGGTTTTTTTTAATTTACCCCAAACTCACCGACAGCGTTGAATGTTCACTGAAGCCAACTCTGCATGGCTGTAAAGAGATGCGCCGGATCGTGGGAAGAGCTGGACTGAAACTTGCTGTGAATTTAATCTTTGCAGGTGCAGGATGCGCTCGATTGGGCAAGGTGACTTCTGATCAAGTTTGTGACATTGCCCATTTCCGCACTCGCTATCATTGATAGCAAGTATAGCTGTTTTTAAACAGTTAAACCTCACACATATGCTATAAACACAAAACATCTTAAAAAACCAATTAGGATATGCAGTAACACATCAAAATATAGTAACTGCATTAAATACATGAACCGTTATCACTGATTAATGATGAACGAACATGGGATCAATGGGTAGCTAATACTTAGGCCTTGTCCACACAGGTATTTTTAAAAATGTAGCTTTTTCTATGCGTTTCGGTATTTCGTCCATTTTAGGTTACTGAAAACGGAGCTTTTGCAAAACTCTACCCAAGGTGAAGATTTTCAGAAACTCCGTTTTTAGAGTTTTTGGCTTATGTCTGAGTGTGCGTCATTATCTACTTTGTTTGACATCAGAGTGTGTGCCGTTCGCTGTTTACGTTAGACCAGTTCGCTCTTGACAGCTTGTTTTTAGTGTTTCCATGTGGACGGAGATTTTTTAAAAAACAGCGTCTGTGTGGAGGGAATTTTTTTTAATGACGAAGGAGGGAGCACACCGTTTTTAAATATACCCATGGACAAGGCCTTAGTATCCTTAGTATACATTAAAAGTGTAGTACTACGTTATTTGTGTCCTCTCAAGTAAAGCGTTACCAGAAATGCATAATTAGACATGAAATAAATATTGCCTGAATACAAAAACAGTAGAACAAGTATGGCAGTAAAAATTATTTAATCAATTTACACATTTACTTCGAAATTAGCAGCAGGTACGGACAATATCAACAGGAGTGTTCAACAGGTTTTCGCTTTCACCGTTATTCCTCTGGTCTTCGCAGTCAGCTTTAAAAAACAGCTGTCTAATACATCTGTTGTGTGTATCTGTCATCCTTCTGTAATTGTGTTTCTGGAATGAGAGAAGTTTGATTACAGGTATGTGACTGTCGCCATTCAGCTATCAGCTTGCGTCGCACAAGACACGGTTTATCTGCATGACGGTTAATTAGCCAGTCGTCGTACCATTTATCTGCCATAGAGGTACACAGGACATGTTTAACAAATAATGCAAATGGCATGGAAAACAATTAATCAAATCTATAAAGATAAGCATCGTTCTGGGGTCAGGCGAGTTGTGATTTATTATGCAATAACACGCAATAAGTTATTGCTTCCAGTATAACGTCAAGAGCTCATTGAGCTGGAGTAATCGACAAGAAGCACACCCAGCTTAAGATGCATGGCTCCAGGCTCTTCTGATTCACAGGGAAATCTGCAAAGCTTTTTCAAATGGCTTGTACCTTAGCTTACAAGGCTAACCTGCTAGCCACTAAGGAACGTGGAAAAATGTATCTTATAATAAGTAAGTATATAATATTGTTACTTATCTTATAATAAATATACTGTACATATACAGGGATGGAAAAAAATTGACTAGATTGTGGATTCCTTTGTTTTCAGCCCTTACTTAGAAACCATCTATACACACTTTAAGAATACGCAGTAGTTCCATTTTAATTAATGTCTATAGTCTCTGTTTGTTTTTCAA
The DNA here is from genome assembly GCA_026784285.1 of Stomatorhinus walkeri. NCBI lineage: Eukaryota > Metazoa > Chordata > Actinopteri > Osteoglossiformes > Mormyridae > Stomatorhinus > Stomatorhinus walkeri. The sequence goes on along the minus strand of JAODUD010000043.1, from coordinate 7,309,476 downwards.
ACTTTTACATCTGTACCACTGTGGTGTTGAGCTGCTGGAAAGTAGAAGTTCCCTCTGGGATTAGTGAAGTTGTCCATCTGTCTGTCTGACTTATCATTTGCGAGCTTCGAGTAATTGAAATGACTCAAAGGGGAATGTGTGTGTGTATACGTGGGTGTTGGGGAGGGGGGGGGATGTATTTAACAAATACAGACAGACTTCAGAGCAAACATCTCCTATACAACTGGCATTCCAACGGATGCTGTAACGTAGCTGCAGATGAGTCCTTCTGAAGTGCCAGGTGTCTGATCTGCCAAAAGTCATAAACAAGTACAGTCTGAACACAGTGCTGCTGCTTGTGATTATCAGGCCGGAATTGTAGAACGCCTAAAGCTATGACTTCCATTCTCACTTACAGTGCCTTGGTCTTCTTGTTGTGCTCCAGTTCACATCCAGGCCCTCGCTGGCAAACCCCTGTCAGATCCTGCAGATGTCTTAGTCTGACAAACTGTTGGATTTTTTTGAATACCTGCATTGCATCTCCTACAAAAGGTGATGCCCGTTTCAGGCAAAATAAAAGGTGATTTCATGTTTCCATGACGAGGTGTTCTGAGGACACGTCTTCTTCTGAGGAATGCCTTTTGGAGATACCAAACAGGAATCAAAGTGAAAGGAAAATGAACATATTTTGATATGTTCGCTCTTGGGAACAGACTAATTCAATCGTGTTGACACCCAGAACCACAGGTGACTGGTAAACAGGATTGTTTGTGGCATCTGAGCTAAACCAATAAGCAAAGGCCATCTTCAATGCACCAACACCACTACTTGAGAAAAGGATATGTTGGAGAAGTACACCAGTTAGCAGTGTTGGGCGTTTCAGGTCCAGACGCTACAAATCCAGACCAAGGTTTTGTTTCTACCAACCAGCTGAGTTCTCTGTGACTGGTTGGTTGAAACAAAATCCTGGCCTGGAATTGTAGCTTTCAGACCTGATATGTCAAACACTGCCAGTTAGATGACTAGCTAATGCGACAACAACCTGTTCTGCCACATTAAACGTATCATTTAGACCATAAAGCACATGTACCATCTTGTAACGGAGTCAGGCGACTTTGTTCATCTTAAGTGAAGCATTATGAATGAATACGACTGACATGTAAAACAACTCTGTTACATTATAGTCTGAAAATGTGCCAAAGAATTATTTTCCTGAACACAACCGCAAAGCTATTAAAATGTTGTTTAAATATTTTTGGCAATACGCTTGTATAAGTGGCATCGCATCCAGGGTGTAATCTAACCGCCTAGGACAGACACCAGCCCACCCCACCCCACCTCTCCCCTCCTCCACAACCCCGTTCGGGATTTCTGTGGGCTGGTGGGGGGGGGGGGGTGTTTTACTTGAATGAGCGGGATGGATTTTATATGGTAATATGCTTGTCTATGCTAGTACTTTTGGCAATACGCTGTACAATACAGAGAAAGATGCCTTTTCTTTCCCGACCTGAGTGTTGATGTGGCTTATTGTCTCCATACAGTGTTACTCTCCCTGCAATCCTGAACAGAACTAGTGGCTGGAAGATGAATGCCGGTCAGTACTATTCCTCATATTTTTATGTGCAATAACAAAATGTATGGATTTCCCAAATAAGTGCCTGCATCATGGGGAACTTTAGCCTTCCTCTGACTAATACAAGTACTGTTTAGCAATTTTCCAAAATACCTGAACCTTAAAGAGATCGGTCATGGGTGCGGAAATAGGGCCAGGAAAAGGGTCTGGTTGACAGAAAAACTAACAAGTTTCCCACTTGAATGCTTCATTTTGGACTGAATTGGAGTGGGGAGCACTGTTCTGCTTCCATGCAGTATATCTAACGTATATGTGCATGTCTTATTTATTTCTGTTGCAATGTTCCCATTTCACTGTACAATTACACCCCCAGTCCCACATTTATAAAAAGTTAGCAAGTACTAGCAGGCAGGGGCTGGCATCGCCACATCACATCACATCAACTTGGCTTTCCCACATTGGAGCAGAATGCTGAAATTCTATGGTTTGAATATCAAAGTCATCCACAATGAATGAGAGGGAGCCCCCGGGTGGTTCCTGTGGGGAGGCCTCCCGTCCTGGTGAATCAAACCAGGTGCTACATATAATGGCAGCATTTAAGCCGATGCCAGGGGAATTATTCCTGTGAAGGTCATGTTCTCAAAGGACCTTCACTTGCACCATGAGCCAGAGATACATCCAACGTTCTTGTATTCTAGATGTCACCAGTAGCAAAGCTCTACATTCTACCATCTGAGACGCACAGTACCGGCTCTTCCTTCTCCGGCAGACCTAAATAACGCCTTAAAACACGGCAGCGTGCTAAATAAGGACTGTGCTCCACACCCATCCATCATCATCCCGCTGCAAAGTGTGAAATTCACCTTGTTCCCCACACCCATTTCCATAAAATGCGTTACACAGCAGCAGTAAACACGGTCCGCATCGTGGATGAATGGATGAAAAGGCGAAATAACATTAAACATGTCAGTCCTGTGTGAAAAATATGTCTGCGGCTTGAATGAAAGGATGGGAGCCGTGAACACATCCAGACCCCCCCCGCGCCATGTACAGACCTCACTTTGTTTGTAAAAAGACTTCTTTCACAGAAGTAGCGGCGAGATGGACGAGTACGTCAGATTCCCACCCCCGCCATTCTCCTTTATTGCGACCGGCCAGCGCGGCAGTTTGATGGGCTGGTTAGGTCGGTGGGGGGTGGGGGGTTGGTGTTTCACTTGAACGTGTCGCTTACCTGCCTGTCCCCAGTTCCTCATTCGTAGACCTCCTCCTGCTCCCCCCTCTGACAGATGCCTTAGTCTTCCACCTCTAGTCACATGGTGTCACATGATCTGAAAGACAGTTAACAGTTTGCAGAAATCACACCATATTAGTTTCAGGATGACTCATAAAATAACACTAGTAATTACTATTTGTAAGCCAATAGCACAGAGTAACACAAGCATCTATGTACACAACACCAAGGTTTGCCGAAACAGAGTGAATATTTGCCCTTTGAGAAAAGTACTGACATCAATGTTCTGAACTTTGATACCTGTAAGT
>JAODUD010000043.1:7281595-7291963 GCA_026784285.1 Stomatorhinus walkeri | reverse complement strand
CCCCCCCCCCCCCCAATATTATGAACAGGAAGTGAGAGCCCCCCCTCTTTCTTCCATATCCTTTAAAGGCACAGGCTGTTCCTCACAGGCCCCGCCCCTCCCTTACCGACCCCGCCCCTATCACCGGTGGCTTCCCACACCAAGGAGGGGGGGGGCCGACCTCCGAAGTCATGTGGTGTGGAACAAAATGGCTGTCTCGGGGGTGTGAGCCGTCGTTTAGGAGACGCTCGTCCTGCACAGAGTTAAATCCGGGGTCTGGGAAAATAGATCATGTGTTACAATGAGCGGCTCTGAAGCTGGGGATCGATGCTGCGTACACAAAAGGGGACAGCTAAAAAAAATGGAAGGGGAAGAAAAACCACAGTAGCTAACAAATGAAAAACCTAAATCACGCTACAGCTGATGTCCGTACACGGCACAGGGTTTGTCACGATTACCGCCGACTCTGCACTTCCTAAGGGATTTTTGTATTTTTTTTTCTTTTAATCACTCTGAAATAACGCAGAATTAAAACGATCATCCCAAGTTCAGACAATGGAGATTTAATTCTCTGCATGACATCCCTTCTGTCTACACACACAGTGGGGTTTCGCTAGAAAATCCTCCACCCCTCGGTCTCTGGCCTCATCCTGCGTATCCGCGTCGCCCCATCTCGACGGCGGTATTACACGCTTCTGGGCTCAGCGTCGCATTTAGTGTAGCGCCTACATGTGTTATTACTCAAAGCCAGTAGGAGGGCTATACTATATCAAGCAGCAGGGAGACTTGAGCTGAAACAGTCTGAAAACCACTTCTGTGTATGGGCAAGGCAGGAAGAGTTAGCTTCAACCACCTATAGTATATTTTAATACAGGATTTCTAATATATATTTTAGTGTATGTATTTACAGAATTCACCACTCACTTCCTGAATCCCTCCCCTCGCTGTGTAATCCTGGCGTTGTCCAAAATAGTTGAGGAAATTCAGTATCCAGTATATCCTTCAGGAGTCAAACTTCATTATCGCAAGCTGCCTGAGTAGCCGACTCCAATGACCAATGCAGCTGCTGCTTTAAGACGTTCAGGATAATCGCGTGTTTACGAGTATCTGTACAGTTATTTAAGGGTGGTTTTATAGATATTCTAAAAAACATTACAGAATCAAAAGATATTATATGGAATAGTGTGATGGAAGTCAAGCAAATGACAGTTGGCAACTATATAATATGTATATGTATGTGAAATCAGGAACTGAAACATTTATACGTGTGTGTCTGACAGGCTGGGATAGTTACATTTTACCCGTCTTCATCTCCCAGCACTGGCGGCTGGTTGAGGCCCATATGTTGATGAAACCTAGACACTGGCAATCAAAGGCCACCAGAGGAATGTGACAACATCGTCTTGCCTGCGGAACTTCAAGCCCTCCATCATTCCACGGTCAGTATGGTTGGCAACACCGGAACCCCCTAAAAAGCTGGAGGATTGACCCCATTCCCCATCCGATGTGGTTCCCCTCAGACTCACGTTTCGCGTGACTCCCCAGCAAAAGCCTCCCCCTGCAATCTGCACTTGATCCCAGAAGGCTTCTGGCTGGAATTCTGCTGTCCCAAAGAGTGCGCGCTTTCATATCTTATGTATATTTTTTCTGCTACACTCAATTCGACCCTGCACCTAAAGTTTCACAGCGCATCTGTTTATTATTTATCGTCTCTGTTGACGTAAACGACATCGCTGTCTGCTTTCAACATTCGGATTGGCTCACGAGGCACATAGCACAGAAGTGTCTTCTGGGTAAATGAATGCAAATGCAAGATTGGGTGGGTAATTGCGTGCAAACAGCCCAGGCACTGACGTCGCGCGTTATCAAGCTGCGCCGCCTGCGCGGAATTAGCGCTAATGTGAAGTGGCTCATTAACCGTACCGAGCGTAACCACGAGGCTCGCCTAAGGCCTATAAGTGCTTCTATTAGGGAATTTTAATAACACATGGGGAGCCAATCAGCAGGTCCGGGGGTGATGTGGCGTGGAACTCTGATCTTTTCAGAGCCTTTCAGCATGGTATCGCCTCAAGACAAACATATCAAAAAATACAACACTTGTGTACGTTCCCTCGCTGTGTCATATCCGGATTTGCTTGTGTATTGTGCGGATCTCCGCCACCTGGGACAGGGGAGGGCAACTCGGGGGCAAAGGTCATCCTTTCGAGGGTTTCGACTCAACAAGAATCAAACACTCCCAAGTAAGTGCGGACAAAGGGTGGCGCTTCATCTCACGACATGCATTCTCCGTCCAGAATCATGGAAATCTAAAGCAACAGCGACCCAGCATAATTCTCCATTTTCTTTTTTCCTTAACCCATTCATGGTACTCCTGTCACCAACAGAAAGCACGGTCGTAATTTTAATGTTTCGCTCTGGACTGTAACAGTGGCTGCATAGTTTCAGATCAGTATTCAAACTAAACATTATGCCAGTGTTGGCAGTAATTTAAAAAAAGCAAGCAAATCTAAAATTCGACATTATAAAATATATTTGTAGGATTTCTACCTATTCCAGTGAAACAAAAAAATATAATCTGTAGCCCTGCCACTGCATTCAAAAGTTTTAATTAAATGAAAGTTTTGCTAATATTTTCACTGATGTAATTAAAATATAATTAAATATACAAATTATAAAACAAAAACAGAATATAAAATAAGTCTTCAGCCCAAAGGCAGTGTCAAATTTATAGTAGACATTTTACTCAAAAGAGACCTTTTAAGACGTCATGTGTAAATAAAAAATAAAGGACTAACATTTAGCCTGAAGGAAATGATAATCCTGTAATTACTGCTTTGAAAGTGAAACTGAAAACCGGTATGGCAAGGCGAAGACCTGCCTGCTTTTTGTCAAACGTCTGGCCGACGGTGCAGGCTTCGCCCCCGAATTCTGGAATGTCAAGATGTTACCACAAGCGGCCGTTTCCGCGACAACATGGCGGGCCCCGCGTGTACCCCGGGCCACGCCGGCCATTGACCGCAGTTTCCCCTCTCTCTAGGCCCACTCGACAGTCACCGCCAGAGGAAGAAAAAATCCAGTGGGCCCCCGCCCCTTCACCATTCAGTTTCAGGTGACGCGCCTCAGAGTGTGTAAGACCCCAGAACAGCCTGTTTTCTATCTCCTTTTTCACTACCCTCCACCGACACACGGTGCATGGGTGGAAGACATAGCGCTCACGTCAAACTGCTGACTTCCAGTCCCGTTTTTCCATGGACTGTGCTGCAATTATGCCGCATAAAAATCAGCAATAGTGATTTAAATGATCGATACAGTAAACACCGGCTCTCTGACTGTTAAGATCTTAAACCCTAACCGCTCTGCTTCTAACATATTACCTGAATATTTTATAAGATTACACCAAGCATGTCAGTGCAGAGCAGTCCATTTAATAAAAAACTCGTGAGGCCTAATTTCAATCCCGAAGGTAGTTCTTTGTGACAGAAAAAAAAAAAATAATAAATAAAGGCTACGGAATTTTACATCTGGTTTTGATCAACAGGCAATTAGATATTTCTGTAGCATTTCCTCGATTGATAGTTTTGGGGTATAAATGAGCCGTCCTAAATAGTGCCTGCAATGCGAAAACATTTAGATTAGCCTACATTTCTCATTTTGTGGTAGGCACAGAGAGTAGGCTTGATGCGTGGGACCCTACAAAGACTTCACTCACCAGGCCCCTTCCTGTACATATGGTGTATTAGACTCCAAATGGGAGTGCTTTCATTTGCTGGAATTATTAAGGAGGCCGAGAGGAAAGACATTATCAAAAGGGAAAAGTCTAATCTAAACATTCAGAAGCCACATGCTCATTTGGCTAATAAACAAACACAATTGAGACAAATATACATACATGTGTTTGGAAGGGAGCTGCTTTTACCTAAAGTACAAGTTGTTTTTTTTTTGGAGGGGGGGGGGGGAGTGAGAGAACATTCAAAAATGATTTAATACTGAGAGGACACAAATTGAAAATGAAAGTAAATCTGCAGCTAACCAATGGACAAAGCCATAAACACAACAATAGGACACTAAGACTCAACAAAGACTTTATTATAATGTTTACAAAGTTAGCCAGGACAGTGAAACCCTTTTTTTCACCATCAATAGTAATAAGCTAAAAACTATCACACATTTTTACCTGTGTAATAGTTCACAATTTAATTTTATTTAATAAAATTTAATTTAATAACATTATTCTTGACTTACGCAGCATACAACAAATGCTATTGATTTTTAAATCGTGTCCTATTTCTGGCTTAACTGCATGCAATCAGTCAAGAGTATATAGATACAGATTCTGACAGACGACACGAAACTATCCTGATACCCAGCCTCAGCGGTGCATGGGGGGGGGGACAACAGATCAGATGGGAACAGAAATGAACTGCCTCTACTTATTAAACCTCAATTTCCCTTTTTAGCAATTCTGTATGCTGCTGATAATATAATATTTATATATGCATGTGCATTTAGACGTAGTGTGGTACACATGCATCCATATGTAAATATAATATATATGCATTCATGAAAATATTACATTATATATTGCTGTGGATTTTTATACCGTTTTGAAGCACTACTTTGCTCAAAATTGTCTCCCGGTTCCCAAAAGACAAAGAGACCTGTCTTTGTGTTCCCGCTGCACTATATCTCCATATCCGACCTGGACCCTGTGGCGGAACTGGACCTGCGCACGCCAGTACCTTCATTATAGAAAGGGCTAGCATGGTGTCAGAGCAGACCGGGTCCGGCTTTGCTGATCATTATGTCTCGCCTTCAGGTGTCTGCCTGCTGTGGACGGAGGTGGGGGAGGTGTAGATAACTCAACTGATAGACAAAGGCGGTGCGTGGAGGGTTTTACAAAAAAAAATGTCTTTTCAAAAACTTTAATTCAGAGACCTTCAACTAGAGTGGATCTCTGTGCTCTGCGTTTCAGTCTGAGTCCCAGATCGAAAGGGAGCAGATTTTTATAAATCCTAACCAAAGATATCTGGGGCTTCACAAAACTGAGGTATTTGTTCATATTCTAATAAAATATTCATGTGGAAAGATATCTTTTACACCCAGACGTGATCCTCTTATGTTTCTCTATATAGAGTGATCACACAGTAATCATTCTCATTCATATTTGAAGAAAATCCTAACCCTATGTGCAAATATGCTTGAGTTTAGAAAACTCGCCGTTCACAAGTGCACACTTAGTAAAATTGCCAATAGTGCTCTGGAATCGCCATTCTTGGAGAAAAGAAAGCCGATATCTGTACAAACGCATTTAAAACCTATTTTAAAATACCACTAATAGAATAATACCGCATGGATCATTAAGTAACATGAAGCCATGTCCCAGATGGCAACATCACGCCTTTTCAAGACGGACAGGATATACACTTTACAGATATGTGCTCGCATGCCTTCCTATACTTCTGTGCGGGTAATTAGAGCAGCTCAGCCGTGTCGACCCCGCGGACAGCTGAGCGCCCTTGTAAGTAGGGTCAATGGGTTCGCCGTACTTATTTATTTCATAAAACCGCGCCTGTTAGACACCCGCAAGTGAAAAGGCGACAGCAGTAAAAGCACACGAATGAATGCAGAACTCTGGAGCAGCATTCATACTGAAGGATATACAAAGAATGAATGAATAAATTAATTAATTAAATTATATCAATAATAATTCTATTAAAATTGATTTTAACAAATACTTTATCTGAACTCAACGATGTCTGCCCGTGCAGTTTCGGGGGTATATATGAATCTGCGGTCACATTTCCACATGCAACGCACAGACATATACACCAACTTCAACAGTAGTAATTGTGATCAGTAAGATTAAAAAAATACTTACAGTCCTTTCTCATAACGACATTTAAAATGCGTCGAACCGTATGACAGCAGGGGGGGAAAGTCCATTCGAAAGACATAAAGTAACATAATTTTGTACTGCTTGTACTGATCTCTTTTGATTACGCTACTTCTGAATTCAGTCGTCCCGTTGCTGTACTTTGGCTCCCGTCTGCGTTTCCAGATTGAAGTCTTCGGTCCGAGTAGATAGACAAGGGATGGGGGGGGGTGCGGTCACGTGATCTGCAAGTAGGCGCGCTATTGGCTAAGCCGGCGCCAATTCGATTGAACCGGTCTGCGCTCCATTGGACCAGGAAGGAAACGAGGTTCGTTTAGTGTGTGAGAATGTGCGAGCGAGACGGGGCATTTACAAAGAAATAATGAAGCTCTGAAATAATGTCAAACCCAAGGGAAGAAGGGGGTACACATGCATTTATTTTGTTTTTCTTGAGGAATTTTAAATTTTAAAACCCCAATCCTGCTGCTTTTGAACGTCACCGAGTGTTTTATTGGCTCTTGTGTGCATTGTGGTATTACTTCACGGTGTGATTTCTGCAGAAACGCCTTCACTTTCGTGCAGTCATCATTTTCGTTGTGGTACACATAATGCAGTGTAGCCTTGTGATCAGAAATCCTTGAAAAATAGTACTGAATAATCCAAGATTTTTTTTCTCGATAGCCTTAAGCACGACATAAAAATTGTATTGCTTTTGGTTTAATAGTATCTAGCATAACTTTTATCATCATTCTTGGGAAATATAGTAGTTCCCCCTTCATTTTTATGATGAATGGATCCAGAAGATGATGCACTATAAAACCTCGACCAACGACCTTTGGAGAGGACATATGTATTGTGATGTGTTAAATATAGTAAACAACTACTAAAATTTTCCCTTAGCTCAGGAGAAGGTGTAAATATACTTAAGCTACAGTCATTTTATTTATACCCATCTTCCATTCACGTGAATCATCATAAACATCCATTAAGCCGCGTCAGTTCTATTGCTGTGTGAAGATTACATATATATTAATGTAATATATTTTAAAGCTTTTGCAAATGCAAGTGCACAATGAAAGATCGCTATAAACATTTAATATGACTCACTCTAATATTCAGTTGTTTGCTCATCGTGTTACTACACCGCAAAAACTAGCTATTATTAAACGCAGGATAAATTAGTCAGAGTATGACCTAGCGATGTGCATTATCTTCTAAATGGGGTAAGGAGATGCAACATCTATGACATAGTTCTGGGAAATAGAGCGTGGATAACTTGGGCTATTTTCTGAGCTGCGTGAATGTGGCACAGGGGTCCCTACGCCATAAAAATCCGCATGTTGACTTCTGATTTCTGCAGCATTTCCTGTTCTTTACTGGGCCCACGGCGATTAGTATATTGTCTGCCCACAGGCAGCACAGAATCGGTGGGCTGCTGTCAAAGAAAGGCGCACAAAACACGATTTAATTATAGTATTTTTTGTCTTTACAACTGAAAGAGGGAGAGAAAAAAAATCTGAATTATGCTGAGCTGCGTGTAGGCTAACCTGCACGCACACACGGCACGGTCATTTAACCCTTAGTGTCGTGTGAATTGGAGTGTCTGCACAAAAATGATGACTGGACAGCCTCTGGCGATAGCTGTCACGATGAGAATGAGTGTTCAGCTGCCGCGTTTACCAGAAACACGATTCACACTTCCTTTCAAGATTCAAGTCATTTGCCGCAGTTTCATGCCTTTGTGAGCTGATGCAAACTGCACACACATAAAAACAAAAAAATCTCCATTTGGTCGTAGTGCTGACACGAACATGTTAGTTTAAGTCAACTGCCTGTATGAAAATTTCACAAATAAAGCTTAACACCGCGACTCATCTTAATGGCATGCTTGCTGACGTTGTAAAAACATGCACGTATTATTAATAATATATAGGCCTATTACGATATAGTTAAGGATAGAAATGTTTTACTTGTGAAGACTATTTAAATTGGAGCTTTACTGTAGTAGAAAGAGGAAAAACAGTTTAGATGGCCTGGATGTGGATATTTCGAACTTTTTCAGGACAACATTCTGCATTTTTCTTGATCAAATTTAAGTTAAACCTCAATTTTTATTTGGAAATTAATTAATGATGATGACGGCATCTGTTAGTATTTGTCTCTGCCTGCGTATAGCATGTGTGGAGGTGTTGGGGCAGGTGTGCATTTAATTAGCTACATGCCCTGCTTGCAAAAACGGTTTAACTAGTCTTTAACCAGCCGCTTTTAAACAGCAATTAAAGTCGGCCCACCTCCCTACACGAGTTGTTCTTGCATCTATCACCACTGAAATAATTTCACAGTGGAATGTGTCTGATTTGCTATAGTGCGTTTCCATGGCAACGCATCAGGGTGATGGATTTGACCGCTTCTGTGTGGTACAGTGAGAAAATGAAAAGCAGTCCCCCACTGTTGGAATTATTAAACACACCGACAGTTTTGAAGTGCTGATGCTTCACATGCTGAAGAACTTGAGGATTCCTGTTGACTTTGCTGTTTGATGGAAAATGAATTTATCTGACTTCAGTCCTGCTTTGGTGTGTATGCCTCAGCTAACGGGTACAGTATGAACAGTAATGCCTTATAAAGTCACTTATCTAATTCTGCGATTTGAATCACCCAGTGTCATTTTGGGGCAAATCTGAGAAAATGAAATCTCTGGGGCAATCAAAAGATCACGGAAATGTATCTGTGATGAAATTACTCTCAGTTTACTGTCATATTGAGTCTGACCGTTGCTCTCACTTTTGCACACGCTGTATCCATATATATCAAAAAGTCTAAACGATAAATATACCCATGCTAGCATTATTCAAAATATCTGATTTGAACATATTGAAGCATTTAGTTCATGATGTGTGACCCATTACATGGTTAGGTTGTCAGGGTCAGTGGTTGGCAGCAGTGGGTAGTTAGGGGTTAAGGGGCAATGCTACGTTTGGGTTAAAGGAGGTTCAGGTTCACTTGTTGTAGTTCCCTGAATTGGGCTGTATATCTGTAATGGCTCCAGTAAAAATACCCACCTGTGCAAATGAGTTGGAAAAAAAAGAAAGAAATCAGCAAAGCAGAAAATCAGTTCTGGATGACAGTGTCAGCCGGGCATTTTAATGTAAATGTCACGGCTGCTGCAGGTTCAGAACTCCCGCAGGTTCAGAACCCCCCGCACAGCGTGAGGGACTCATGTGGCATCTGGTGATGCTCTGTGCCAAAACCTGCCGGCGGTGTGTGGCCCTACAGCGCTGAAAGCGGCACCTTCGGTACCAGCGCGCTGCGTCTGGAGGGTTCAGAGGGCCGGCCGTCAGCCAGCGACGATGATCACGGGATCTTGCGCCTGCTGTACAAAGATCGCCGTCGTTTGCTTGCACTTGCTAAGGTGGCTGTTTAAACGGGAGGGTCTTGAGCTGAGTTTGGGGTGAAAATCAAACCCATCTGCTAAGTGGACCACAGAAATGTTTATTTTCGGCGTTCGGCTCCATCATTTTCAGCCCTTGTTAGGACCTCCACTCAGAAATGCACATGTGTCGTTTGAGTCACTTCTTCTAAATGTCATCAATGTTGGTCAGGAAAAGAAACAGTTTGAAATTCCTAGGAATTTTGTTTGATGTCCTGGGAGACTGGGTGCAGAGATAAAGCGTTCCCCCCTCTTTGAAACTTCTGAGATATATTGTTTGTATCCGAGTGAACCTTCTGTGATATATTCAGAAATGATTTGTGTCACCATTGTGTAGCGCTGATTTTACGTAGGTGGAATTGAGAACACCACAATACTTTCCCTGTGAGATTCTACACCAGAATAGCATTATTTAGTCATCTTTTATTGTGAGTTTACGGTTCTGTTTGATTTAAGTTACCTTTAGAATAAAACTACGAAGAAAGAAATACTTTGGGATATATCTTTGACTCACTGCTGCTGAGAATGAAACAGATTAATACAGATTCAAAAATCAATATCGAAAAAATGAAAATGATGGCCTTTATTGAGTTTAATTGGGAAATATAATTATTTGATATCAAGGCAGCTCTTTGATGTAAAATGTTTCATGATTATATGAAATCGTTTGAGCTAAGATCAGAAACTACTCCCTTCTACTCCCCTTCTTGCAGCAGCAGCAGACCTGTCCCCATTATCAGCTTTTATTTAAAAAACAAGTGAAGCAAACCTAAGATTAATCTGCCACCATATGTTATTTTTCGCCAAGATGGCTAACAGGCGAAGGCTAGTGTCATTGCTGCTGATTTGGCATTCATCTTTTAATTTAGCATTCAGGGCTTTTCGCTTTGAGTCTGCCTGGTAGCTGTACCCATCTGAGGGTGCAGATTGCCCACTTTTCCTCCCACGTCATGCGCCGAACGACAACACAAGCCGTCGGAGGACCTGATCGATTCTTCCGTGTACATCACCCCCCATGTCAAGCTTCTATTCGCCGGCATGTGCGAACGTTTCAATGGAGCTAATCGCTCAGGCGCATCTAATGAAT
>JAODUD010000043.1:7255381-7273919 GCA_026784285.1 Stomatorhinus walkeri | reverse complement strand
CACCCGGGTGAAACCATCTGAGGTTTCATAAGATATACTTTTCAAAAAAAAAAAAACATTTATTTAAGGATTAACCCAGATTTTGCTGCATGCGAGACCCATGCAAGGCATCAAGCACTTATACAATTATACATGGGAGTTAATATGATGCAGATATTATGTAAATGAATTTTATTTATTCTCTGACTTGATGTTCTGATACCCGTGCCATTTTTTTTTAACTCGGGCTTAAAAGAAAATGCAAAAACCCCTTAAGATAAACTGATAAACGTGCACGCAGTCTCCCCCCAGACCCCCTGCATTATCCTTAATATCGATGTTCGAGGGGTTTACGCTTGGAGATGAAGGCAGAGGAGCCCTTGTTGATGAAAATCCTGGTGCCCTTTCTGCCTCGGGCGGGTTACTGTTAGTGTAGCCTACATGCCCAACCAAGCATGCTTTCGTAATGACTGTGCCCCGCGACTCAGACATACACTATACCATTTCCCACGCTACTAAATAACAGTGTTGTTTCATAATCGAAATGGATATTTCCTATATTTTTTGATGGTAGAATCTTTACTCCTGAACTGCCATTGATCAGAAGTGAACATTTCTATAATAAAAAAAAAGTATAAAATGGGATGCATGTTGATAGATTTGCTCTGTTACTGGCAGCATGCTATCAAATTTAGTATGTAGGTTAAAAAATGAAATATACAATTTCACAGTTTGTGGGAAACGCACTTTGAATAAAAACTCATTTTTGACATGTTTCATGCTTACATATATGGATATTCAATTGTCCACTCACACACGCACACACATCATATCTTTGTGGGGACCATCCACATTAATTTCTATGGGAAAATCCCTAATCCCAAAAATGACAAGCTTATCCCTTACCCAACCCTAGCCTTATCAATAAGTAACCAAAGTACAAGACTTTTAACATTTATATTTTTTAATGCAGTCACAGATTTTTCCTTGTGGAGATCAAAAAGGTGGTCCCCACAATGTGAAAACAACAGGTTTTGGTCACATTGAGGGGACATCTGGTCCTCACAATGTAATATGTTCACCCCCTCCCACACGCGCACACACACAGACACACACAGACCTGCTTATTTGAAAGGCCGTGAACGCAGATTCGTATTATTTTACTAAACATTTATTGTAGTATTGAGCACAAACACACATTCCAAAATCTTAAACTTAAAACATTTGCCCCATTCCCAAGAATGTTTACAGCATTCCCACTCTGTTTAGAATTTTTTTCTTAAAGACTGAGTCAGGGGGCAGAGACTGTAAATAATTTTGAGTGCCTGTTAACCACTGTTTGCTGTTCCAGAGGGATTCATAACCAGCCTGAGATTTTGGCATCCCTGTAACGGTATAATGTGTCACCAACATCTCCTTAGAATTAAGTTCCTTTTAATTTAGCCTCATGTTTAACCGGATTAATCGACATTTAGTAGTGGATGGGAGCCATACATCAGACCTGATCCTGGACTGACATCCTCGATTCTGACTCTGCTACAGACAAGTGTCCAAAGTAGGTCTTCTATGCATAAGGAGCCGGTGACTTAATTCACAGCGGGCCCCCGGTGATCTGCTAGCTAACCGCAGCCAGCAGGTTGTGTTTACTAAGGGAGCACTGCAGCCCGCGCTTGTCTGTTTACGTGTGGGCTGCTCGGACGTGCTCCAACACGGAACTGCACGGACCTTCAAGTGCTTTGTCGTTTCAAGGTCAATAGCGGTCTTAGCCGAAACATAATGTCAGTATTCCTGTGACAGCAGTGCTGACTAGGTTGACTTTGGAAATGCACTGTCCGTGTGCCCATGATGACAAATACCTTTTAATTTTATCTTGAGGTAAGGGTAATTACATATTCTTTGTATAAGATTGAGAATGACAAAAGCATCATGCGGGGGCTCTGTAATCAAGAAGAGTATGGGTGGATTGATTGATGGGTTCCAGTTAATTGATTTAAATTTACAACTCCGTTATCAAGTTCTGTTTACAAATTGCAAAGCCAAATGTACTCATTCACCTTAAGGTAAGATGCTACTAATCATCTGTCTCGAGGAATCACCAGCGCTATAGCGCACACCGTGAGGAGTCATGGAAGTATTTTTGCTTGCCGTTGGAATCAGCATCTTTTTGACTGATACGTTTTGTGACACCTTGGCAGTCCCCTCACTCACCCCCTCCCGACTGTCGAGCAGCCAGGCTACATTTAAATGTCTCCCGGAGAAACGGACAAAGACACGCCAAAGGCATTTTGCAGCACGTTTATACATGTTTATCGGGTTACTAGCTAGCAGTCTGGTTGCAGAGAGACGTTGTGACGCCTTAGTGAATATACACCCTTCGTTTTTCCTTCTCATATCGACTGGATGAAATGAAACACTGGCATGCAGTAAATGACAATATTTATAATGAGTCACTCTGTAAGTGATGATAACAATAATAATCAAATGGTAATAAAAAGATATTCTGACAAGCTTTTTGTATTTTTTAAATATTTACCGACCACCTTGCAGTGGCATTGTCAGATTATAATTTTTTTAACATCTCTCCTATTTATGAGGCAAGAATAGCTATTCCGTCATGCTTTAACTAATTTTTAATATTTACTAGAGATCTTGAAGAGCCATTTTTAGTAATAATTTCTTTTTTTTAACACTTCCTATTTAAGAGACAAGAATTGACACATCCGCTGGTTTCACTGGGATTCAGCACACCAGTGTTTCATGACTGTCTTTGGTGACGTGTTTTACACCTGGCAAAATCAGCTGCAGTATTTGCTGAACCGAGCTGCGGGTGAATCACGGTGTTTCACTCTTAATCCTCGTACTAAGAAAAAAAAAACTAAACAAAATAACTCAGAAGCATGAGTCCATTCTGAGATAGAAATGCTGATGTCTGATTTCATTTTTACTGGTGGAAGCATAATATGTTTGTCACTGTACTGGAATGAATGTTTTCTTAGCATCAAGGTCCAAATGCACTAAGCCCTACCACACTTAGTCAGTCAATGCTCTGGGTATGAAATGAGCCAGATCAACAAACGTACAGAAAGATGTTTTATACTCTCTGTGAACCACCCAGCACTAGAACATCCAGGAAATTTTTAAATGTCACTTTTTTAAAAAAATAAAATTGAGTTTTCCCCTATACCTTATAAAAGCTTCTATTTGCACAATTATGAACCCATGAAAGACGACACATCAAAACTATTATTTCTTTTATTACTGTCCTTTCTGTGTTTGTACATGTATTATGCATATTGTTTTGTATTTGTCTGACTTGATGGGCCGATCCATTAGTAAATTCCGAGGATTATAGACAAAATTTGCTTCCGGCTGTTTTTTCAGAAGTGGCAGCTCGTAAAACCGTGTTTTTACCTAAAAAAAAAAAAACGGAAAAGTAACATTTCTAAACTTTTGCCTGCCAGTCCCACTGTTCTCACAGCTCTCCTTAACCAATCTTGAGCACATAATTCTGTTTGCTTTAGATGATGCTTACCCTGTGTTGGGAGGCCCTGAAGACGGGCCTTCCGGAAATGCCAGATGGACGGCACTCCTGTCTGCTCATAGCGCGAATATGGCACGACTCACATCCACCGCGTGCAGAAATTTTATGGGGTTTATATTTTTATAATGATTTTATACTGGTTCTGGTTCTTATCCTGGGTTAAAAATGATTTGCATAATTCAGCAGCCTGACACAAGTTTTTAACATGGCCGCTGATTTGCCTTAGTGTGTTGTATTTTTATCTAATCTATTTTCCATGCAAAAATTTGGAGAAATTGGGGGGTGAAATTCCCTTTAATATTCAACGAGCTGAATAATGATTCTCGTCTTCTCTGACAACGGCTTGTTTGAAAGAGCAAGTTTTTACAACCATAGTCGGGATCGCAGCAACATAAGAGTCAGACCCTGCCCAGGTTAGGCCCCTGGCAGCCAAAGATTTCTAAGACGAGCAAACACGACTGGACAGGAGCTGGACTATGTCGCTTTTGTTGTGTGTTCTCTGACAGAATAGAAGTGACTCAGCCTTTGGTGTAGTGCATCTGGGAAGGGGCAGGTGGGGCTTTGGCCGGCCTGACGAGGCCCAGCTGAGGATGGGGGCCCAGAGTGGCTCCCTGACCCCTACCCACCCAGGCTGGGATAGAAATAAGGTGAGATCTGGTGTGCAAATGGGCGTGTTAACAAAACCTCTGGGGGATCGAGACGAAGAGTCACCCAAGGGAACATCCTTAAGGAGGAGCATCCTCTCCTGTTTTCATTTCAAACTCTAATGCAGTCCTTTTACAATCCTTTGGAGATCAAAGCAAACGGAGATATATAGCACAGATTGTGTTCCACATTGTTTGCAGCAGCCGCGACTCTCNNNCTCCCCCCCCCCCCCCCCCGCCCCGTTATTATTTTGCATGAGCCACAAAGCCACGGGCTAATGACCCCCTTGATGTTCATGCTCCAAGGGCTGGTTAAGGGAAACTGCAGCATGCAAGTGGCAGAGCATATGTCGATAAGGCTGCGTTTCTCGTGATAAAGCTGCGTTTCTCGTGATAAAGCTGCATTTCTCACAATGCGCTTATTTACAGTGACGCATGCAGACGCAACATGCTGGGTCTCCGTCTCGCCAGCATTTTTCGGCAAGGGCGTCAGGGCACCTCTCCTGTTTGGTTACACAGAGGCGGCTTCCTGGAATCCACTGCGGTGGAACTGGTATCTGCCCGGTCTTGTGCGTGCGTCTCGGTAAACAAACTAAAGCATGAAACCAGTGGACGAAAGAGACGAGGTGAGCGTGCAGCTGCGTAAAGAAAAAAAGAGGCATATAAAACAGTTATCACATTACACAAATCTGAAGATAACGAGAGAATCTGTGCACCATGTAACAGACTCTGAAGGATCATATCGGATCAGGATCATGAAACTTACAAAGAAATAAGGGCCCACTTTTCATCATTTGAAGGCATTTTTGTCTGCCTTAAGTCATACGTTCTTTTTCATTTTTATCCTTTGACTTCAAACAAGAAGAGAACGAGTAAAACATGAACAAAAATGTAAAACATTTTTTTCTTTATCACCTTATCTGTGTTTTTTTTTTTTAAACTTTGGTGCCCACATATATATTAAATATCAGTGTATGTATGCTATATGCTATATATTTATTTTAGATTTTTTTAATATATATATATATATATACATATATATATATATATATATTTCAGACGGGCTTCAATAAATAATAAATGCTTATTATTCTTCATAAAAAAACAATAATAATAATACAGTGCCTCGTACAAATCAGCAAAGAGCTTCAAGCATGTGTGATTGCGCGCTAAAAATGACTATGGAAATATGTTACTTTTGTTTCTTGTCTCCTGCTGCATCCCTGAGATAAAGTCCATCTCCGATGATGCAAGGCAGCTTCCGATAAGGGGACGCAAAGACAAAACCGCGTCTCTCTCCGCCCGCCTAGGTCTGTCAGAAGCAGGGAGAGTAATTCTCTTAGCATGTGTGACTAATTCATGTGAGGTGGGGAGGGGCCAAGGAGGACCCCTGTATCCAAAGTGATAAAATATTGATTGGCGCCGAGTTCTCCTCAGCCCCTCTCGCTCCCACACTGAATGGAGGTGACGGCGTGGGGTCAAAGGTCAAAGCCCAAGTCCAACCTCCTTCATCTATATCTAATACTGGCCACTCATCGCTCGAAAAGATCCCTTTCACATTTGTTTACAATAGCCTAGTCAATCACCACCCTCTGCCCTGGCAAGCTGTGCCCCCCCCACCCCCCCCCGCCTGTCTCCACGGGCAACAAAAACAATTAGCGAAAGATGATAATGGAATCTGTAAGACGGGATGCTGAGCTCAGTGCCATCTTACATTCAGTGTCGGAGAATGTTCTTGAAATATGCATTCTACTGTGAACTTAGTCTTGGCTGAAGATGCATTATGTGTGTACTGTGTGTAAGAAGGTTGAAAGTTGTTACGATCATAAACATTCAATGCAGTATAATTAAATGCTTAATTTCGGTCACATTTCTTAATCATTTTATATTTCTTTATTCAGTGACTAACCAACAATTTTAGCTATGCCATCGTATTTGTCTGTGGGCCAGCAACCGATGCAAAATGTGCGTGGCAGTAGCTAGTAGCTAAGATATATATGTACACCATTAGCTAATATGCAAGGTTGCACCTTTAATTGTGGCGTAACTAAGAGAAATTTAACAGGACAGGGTTTTGCTCTGCCGTCTGACAAATCTTGGCGGCAGATTGAAACGGCCTGCGACGCAGCTGCGTGTCATTGTCCCCAGATTACAGGATGTGACACAGCTGTCAAAGGGGGTGCACATCACTCAGGGACACGCGTGGTCTTCGCTTTGACAAGACCCTCGTCCTCAAGCAGGGGAAAGGCTCCACAGATAGATCAGGAAATCAATTACACAAGCCTTACACACACAAAGATCGAAAT
Organism: Stomatorhinus walkeri; assembly: GCA_026784285.1. Taxonomy (NCBI): domain Eukaryota; kingdom Metazoa; phylum Chordata; class Actinopteri; order Osteoglossiformes; family Mormyridae; genus Stomatorhinus; species Stomatorhinus walkeri. The sequence goes on along the minus strand of JAODUD010000043.1, from coordinate 7,267,449 downwards.
GTCAGATGGAAACATTTGCCAGTCATGCTGCTTACGGATATTGACAGTCAATATTCTTTTTCATCGTAGCTAGTAATTCTCCAGCGTTTCTTTGTAATATTGTTACTCGGCAATTTATTATTTTTATAAGGAATAATAATTCTTCTCATTGCTATTGGTTTAGCACTAATGGTATTTGTAGTAGAAGAGGAAAAAAAATATAATACAAAACAAAACTTTCCTCTTATTATTGTGCTTATTAACCCTTTTAACATTTTGACCGCATTCTTGTTTTTTTGGGAAAGAAAATCCTTTTATTTTCTGCTTCAGTGAATAACTATTTCGCTCTAAACTGGAGCTTTTGATGAGTTTCCTGGGTGCTCTCCACGTTGAGCGAGTGATTGTGAACAATATTCATAGAGTTGTGCAATTTTGCTGACTCTAATGCCCGCAAAAAAGACAGGGGGAAGTGTTGTGTGGAATTCAATATGCATGGACAGGTATGAATCCAAGCTGAGAATATAAACATTTGCCTACATGGAATGTATTTCATCATCACGTTACACAGACAAACAAAAAAGCCAGATAATTTGGGGGCAGCGTTAATTTTCTGCTCTTGATCACATATCTGCAGCCCTTTGACCCTGGCAATCTGGAGATATTTAAAGACAAAACGACACAGCCCCCACTGAAGCGTGTGTGTTTTTGAGACCGTCCCAGGTGATTAGGGACAGTTGGCAGTTACATAAGGACGATTTTAGGTTTGCTCAGTCGAGGTGAAGATTCCAGAAATTTGTGGGTGTACCGTGTTGGTGGGCGGGGTGGGGGGGCAACAGCTGCGACGGGGCACATGCCAGCTTGTACAGAAAGGGAAAAGATCTGGCCACAGTCAACCCGGCTTCTCACAGCCCAAATCGGCCATGCCCAGATGCTGCCTCTTCCGATCCCAGCTCCAGACCTAAACCTAACCCCAGGTGCTCGCCCCCATTTTCCCAGTAGCTTATTTCACATCTAAGCTCAATTCCCTGCTGCAGTTGCATAGAATCTGCACCTTTAAAACCCACGTTATTTGAGTCACAGCGGGTCAGGAGATGCTGTTCTGTGCTGAGAGGCACGACAAGAAGAATCTCGGGAAATACTTCATGTTTTCGACGTACAGATACAAGATGGAGATCAGACAGCAGGTGGCGCTGTGATGAAAGGCATCCCGAAATTAGGTGTACAAGGTTTTTAACCTGAACCACAGTGTTACCCTGCTGTATAAAGGGGTAAAATTGGCTCTTTGGCAAGAAACATCACCGGAGCAATGAACTAATAACGTGAATTAACTTGTCACCTAGTTGCAGCTTTGGAATGCCACACCAGATGCGCGGCACGCGGTGTCCAATCGTCGCCTCACTCCACGCGACAACGTCAAGCCTTGATGGCAGAGCTCCGGGCGAGAGCCAACACGCCACTGCAAAGGGATAATCAGGGGTTACTGAAAATACCCGCCGGCTGCTGAATGGCACATTGTGGGTGCAGCTGTTTTACAACAGCCCAGTGATGCATTCGGAGATTTCCCTCGGATGAGAGGTGCTGGAGAGCCTGCTGAAAAGGCCAGCAGTGGATTGCGCACGCCTCCAACCACGCGGCGCCAGCCGCAGATGTGCGTCCCTGCGATTGCTAATGCTCTGAATGTGACCATGTTTCCATGGCAAATAGCTGTACAGGGCGAGAAGACAGGCAAGATGAATGTTTGCCGCTACCTGATGTCGTACCTAATTCCGAATCCAAATTTTTTTTTTTTGTGGAAAGTGCCAGTGTAGCTGGCGCTAACAAGCTAGCGTGGCTCCTTATGCTGATCTGAGTTTGATCCACTGCTTTGTGAACCACTTGTCCGGGTTATGGTGCATGCTTAATTCTGGGCCCCTCAGATTCGGCCTGTTCGTGCTTCTGCTTGCTGAAGCCCCAGCAGCATGACGGCGGTTATCGCGCACCAAGCGAAAAAGCCCAGAACAAGCATTTCTGCCCAGGTTATGGCTTCGGAGATTCGCTTAAAAGACGCGACGAAACTCAGCCACCGGCTCTATTGACGAAGTGCTGCCGCCAAGGTTTTCCGGCCAATCTGCACTAACTCGCCGGATTTGACTTTTTAGCTTGCGCTAAAGGACTGCAGGCGCACTAAGAGCGGATTTTGGATTTGTATGTATAGCACTGGTGCTTATGAGGCCGTGCTGTGCCATCAGATAACGTGACATCACTGCCAAAGAGGCGAACGGCACACAGAGAGAGTATCAGCGCCCTGGGACTATTTCACATCTCCTGACAGCTTCCTTTTCAGGCGTTCAGCTGAATGCAGCACATTAAGGCATCCAAATCTGCCACTGATTTCAATGTTGTCTTCAGCTGAAAGAGGCTACGGTTAAAACGGTTCAGGAACCAGGAGCAGTAGCATCACCCTGGGTGTCTTATTTGTCCAAGGTTTTAAAGTTTAAACTCAATTAGCATTAATTTTATGGAGTTATAGTTTCTGAGTGTTGACTTTCCTGCCGATTATATCCATCCATCTATCCGTCCATCTACCATAATTAGTTTTGCAGTATTGGGTCATAGTGCTGATTTTTTTTCATTCTTTTGGTTGGGGGAGAGCAGGCAGATGTCTAGTTATCTCCATAACATCAGATAATTGGTTCTTTTATTATAAAATTCTGTCCTTTTCCAAATTGTTATAATCATAAATCTCACATGCATCCAGCAATTGAAGTTGAGCGATTTCTCCCGAATGATTCAACAATGCTGAATTGTTTACACGTCATGTGTCTGCTTGGGACGGCCCATAGACTAGGGTTTCCAGGTCTTGTTCCAAACCGCGTCCTATGGTACATCAAGTAGATTGTACGACCTGTAAAATGGATTTACATCATTGTCCTTTTTTTATGGGACACGGTGCAAAACATCTTTGTGGAGCACATCGCCACGTGGCTTGAGACTCATTTTGGTTTGATTAATAATGCAAGACAAAAGCCTGGGGATTATACACCCACATAGGAAAGAATATGAAAAACAAATATGTTTAATTAGTGTAGCAAGTCATCAAAAACATGTATTAAAGAAATGACAGTATGTAGTCCTGAATAGCACGGAAGGGGCATCCAACGGAGTGGGGGTTCCCCGGCCGTTACTGACGGCGTCACCAAAAGAGATCACTGATTTACTAAATGACAACCAATGTTTTGCATTTTAAATGCATCTTCAAAACCAATAATTAAATGGCAACATAATTGTACTCCTTACATAAATGTATCATGGCTTGTTGTGTCTTCAGGGTTGTCACGATTTGTGCAACAAAATATGTGGAATGTTACTTCTATAAAGTAGTAGATGTGCTATATGTGGTGATATCTTATCCAATAAATCACCCAGCACACTGGATTGCGCAGTGTATGCATGTTCAACAAAATTTGCATTTTATTTTATGAGCATGATGTTAAAAAAAACACAAGTGCATAATACCTGCAGTGTCTTTTAAGACATTTAATAATCGACATTCATCTTTCTTGGCATGTGAAAACAAGGGGTTTCATAGGAGGGTGTTTTGGAAACAAAACATACGTCATAATTAAACACCTCAGCCTTCTTCTAACTAAAGTATGCCAATGGTAATACGGAGGTGGAGGGGGGAGGTGGGGGGGATTTAATTTGCACCTTTAAGAAGTGATGGCTTGATACAAACCTAATAGCAGCATTTTCACCTTCTGCCTTGATGTGCAGCCTTTTGGAAATGAAGAATAATGAGAGCAGGAAATAAATCCTCAGACTTCAATCAGATCTTGCTTTTGAGGTCAATGCGTCCGTAGCCAAATTAAGTACATGAAACCCAAAATCGGATTTCATTATCTTGGACTGCTCTGGTTTTACATGCACCGCTAATATCACTAATTGTACAAAGCAGTTATTTTCAGAATCTTTTGGGAAGAAAAATATCTTTTGGTTTTTTTTTTTGCTGTCATAGCAGAACTTGTCAATTGGGATCTGATCATGTATTAAATCAATAATCTGGGATAAGTACATATTTTTATAAGAGTACTTGTTAATTAAAGGGAAATGTATTGGAAAACATTGTTCCGCTACAAATGATTTTTCCTCAAAGCAAATATTGTGTTTAAAAACACACTCCTAACAACAATCAAGCCAAACTGATATCAGTAACATCTAATGATAAACAAATAAGTTTTGCCCAAATGAGGGAACTCCTACTGTAGTATTCTGAGGAAAAAATACTTCACCTCCAGTATTATGGTCGGTACTACAATGTATTACTATAAATAACGATACTATTATTTATAGTAACTTAACTTTATTCACTTGTGGCTATAAGCTATGGGAATTTGAATGGAAACAGTGATCAATCCTCTCCTGTTCCTAGCTGGCTGCTACTTTATATAGCTGTTAATGATGTGGCAGCAGCGACACAATGTTTCAATGACGGCATGAAAAGGATACTTTATGTTTCAGGGAGACGCGGGACTTGCTCCTGGTGTAGGACAGACTAAAGTCATGAAAGCAAGCTGTGTCTGAGCACACATGTGTAAGGGTGTCTCCATGCAAGTTGTTTATGATGATTGATCAGTGCAATTCAGGTCAGAGAAGACCCCCACTCTCTGCCGCTTGTACTGTCAGTCACATGGCAGGTACATCAAAATAGGGAATAAACAAGAAAATTCAGCCAAGAACCAAATGTGGAACACACCAAGGGTGTGAAACACTGCGGGGATTTATTTTGGGAAAAAAAATATACCCTGGAGATGTTAAATAATGTCAATAAATATTCAAAATACACCAGAAAATAGGTGAGAAGCCTTTCATATGTATTTTTTAGCCCCCAAGTCAGTAAGCACATGTGTTGCCCCTTCAGGAAAATGAAAAATGGTAATTTGGCAAAATGGAAGAAAGCACAAATTTAGCGTTTGTGCTGCTGTAGAAGTCTTTTAGTGGCTATGTTTACACTGGCGGACACTGCGGGTATTGGGTGGCCGGGCAGAGAATTATGGGTTTGATTTACTGTGTTGAAATTTTGCACTTTGAAAATGTTCCCTAAATATTTCTCTTTTTATATGTCCTCCGGGGTTATTAATCAAAGGCCAGTTGTTTTTTTTTTTTATTTCACTAATTTTTATTTTTATTTTCAAAGTTCCTGAGTTTAGCTCTATACTGCTAATGATTATTGCTCTTCTACAAGAGAAAAAAAAGTGATCCTGCAATGATCTGATGACCATTTTTAGTTTGGGGGCTGTTGTTGTGTATGTGTAGTGAAAAATATATTTGTTCGTGTTATTCCATTCTTAGCCAGTACCTTTATCCGAAGTGGATAGCAAACATTAGTCATTTATACAGCTAGATATTTCAATAATGCGATTCAGGCTGAGTGATTCCCTCACAGAATGGCTCAACCACAGACCTGCTTCAGGGTTTTGAACCAGCAGCCATCAGGTGAAAGGCTTTCTCGTCATTCTCGTCTATGTGGGTAGACTTTGAGTCTCGTCCGTCGAAAACCGTGTGGCCATTCGAATTACTCTTTGTTTCCCATGCTCGAATTCAATTCCTCCACAGATGTGTTCTTACATTTCAAGCATGGAGTGTCGGGGACTCGCCACAGAAGGGAAAGGCCTTGCATTATGCATTAGCTCGCAACAAACATCAAGGATATACAACTGAGAATTGCTATCGGTTTAATTAGGACGCATTTACAAATTCATGAAAACAGTCTCATCGATGACCGTTGTGCGTTTTTATTTTGACGAGCCACAAGTATTTTAACATGGTTTCTAGAACGTTAGGGGAATCTAGTATGATTTTGAACAATACATATAAAACATTAAACATATTTAGCCTGTGAGTTCAGGCCAGCATGAGATGTGATCTAAAGTGGCAGCATAAAATAAGAGACGAGCTGTCTGCTTTGGGGAGGTAACAGAACCACCTTAAAATTCTGAGCAAGTAGCATAGTTGCTTCACTTAGAAGCTTTCAGTCCGAAATGCACTCAGCAAGCCTTAAATTATTTAGCATTGTTTTCCTTCTTCCTCACAAGTTAAGACTCCGTTTTTGTGTTGCAGGTACCCAGAACGGAGCATGCCGTTCGGTGCTGGGCGACTCCGCGTGCCCCCGGTTCGGCCGACAAGAACCAACTGGGAATTTTCCTGCAGCTACTGCAGAAGTCAATGTGGGAGGAGTCAGAACACTTGAGCAGTGGCATGTGCGTGTTTGTGTGAGATGGAGAGACATAAAAGGTATTTCAGCAGCTTCCATCCCTGACGTTGCCTTCTATCGTCCCCAATCAGACTGATTTCTCGTTTTTGCTGTGATTTTATATAATCTTAAATTATGTGGAATTTCAGAACTGTATCCACATTCACTTTTTTAAATTGACTCCCCAAACTTCATGCACCTCCAGAAAATGAACAGGTAGTCGAATATCAGTACTGACACAGGTACGGCAAAGTAAACTCATAATTCTTGGCATAATAATTATTGGGGCTTCCATTTGCTCATTGAAATAGGTTCGGTAGGGAATGGGAAGCAGGGTGATTTTCAGTGTTAAAGGATTGTTTTGATGGGGGGGCGGGATCGGGATCCAACATCCTCGGAAAAACTATGTCTATTCCTCCACCAATATCCTTTGCCTGTGATAAGAATCCAGTCTCCAGTAGAATCTGAATACAAGCATTTTAGGGATATTCGACTTGAGTCAGTTGCAGTTACAACTATTTCCATCTAACAAGGGATTGCCTTCTCTGTGTTTGTTCCTCCTGCCGTTAAAAATGTAATGGCTGCGGTGATTTGGAATTCATAACCAAGAGCCTGCCAGGCAGAGGGGTACTGGGACAGGAAGTGCCTTGTTGTTGATCCATAAATATGCTTCAGTAAATATTTCTACGTAAATTATAAAGTGTAAAAATATCACAGACATTTAAGTAGCAGCCCTGCTCTGAATCAGCCCAACTGCCAATAACGATGACTTCCACATGTGCAGCATCAAAGCCTCATTATCTCCTTTGTGCTCTATGCCAGTAAGAAAATAAAACGCTGTACCTCACAGGTGCTGCAACTTGCTGTAAAGCTTGCATCACAAACACATTTTAATTACTGTTTAATTTATCCACTTCTCCGCTGGTGTCCTTTGAATTGCATTCACCAAATAAAACAGACTGAACACCACGAGATGGAAACGACCCTCCGTTCGAGGGATGAGAAAATATTTCATGTAAATAACACATAAATATTCCGTTTTTTTGATGTCGCTCCGTCGTCTCTGTTTCAGAGACGGCCAGGCCATCATTTTCTAGGATCTGGTTGGCTTCAGGAGGGCTCTCGGCATAACAGAACCATAGAACTTAAACTAGAACTTAAATGTTTAATTCTCTTCATAGCTGCAGCGCAGAGCCTGGTTTCAATATGGACATTGGCGCACGCTAGGGATGCCATGAGTGACTGCGGAGCTCATGCAACCCAAGGACCCAGTGGCGTCTGCTCAGAGGAAGCCTGGCACGTGTCCATCTCGCCTTACTCGAACCCCTGTTCAACTACTCCCTTTGAGGTTTCTACAAGCACAAAAATACTGGCCATTAAATTCTTGCCTCTGATGGAGTCTGAACCTGGAAAATTCTGGAGGGGTGCTCCCTGTAAACATTGGTGATCCCCTTAGTATGTACAAAACTAAGAGCTATAAAAGCCAGAATCGTACGGGACTTTGTGATGACCTTATTTTATTGCTTTTCTGGAAAAAGGGATACGTCTGGAGCAGCATTTAAAAAAGCAATGAAAAAAAATGCATATAGTAAAAATTAGAATTTGGCATCTTCCATACTGGCCGATTCCAGTCCAACCCGCTCTCAAAACAAGGCAGTATGAATGCAGTAGGCCGTTCAAAAAGTGATGTGATCAAAATCAAGCAAACTGATATAGAAATATTTTAAATGCCCTATGGCCACACACTTGATAAATTGTTGGAATATGGGTAGATATTTGAGAGTCACGAGAAACAGACTGATCTGTTTTTGTAGGGCTTGTATTTTGTATTCACAATGCATCCCACCTTCAAATTTCTGCGAGGTATACGAAGCAAGTATGGATCAGTTGCTTTATTGTGATTTTAAGATTGAATTCATCAGAGGTGGAGTATGAATTGAGTATTTAGTTCTGTTGGTTATCCTAAATCCCTTTTTTTACATTCTTTAGTCACCCTAGTTCCATATTTCCATACAATTTGTATTACTTCAGTTTTCGAAAGAACCCCAATAGTTGAAAATATAATATTGATCACCTCCTATGCTAATAATTCACTTCTCTCATGTTGCTGAGTAGTTGACCCAAGGGATTCCGGTTTCATTTTACGACACAATTTTGCAATGTTAGCATGTTTTGAGTGGGTCAAAGAAACATTAAGAAACAGAGGCGGACCAAGCCTACAGTACAGCTTCTGCCTATAATAACACTCTACGTTAAAGTTAAAGACTTTACGAGCGTAACTGAACTCAAGGCACAGTGTGAAAAAGCATCCCAAATGTGGATATACGCTGTCTTCCGTTTAGGAGGCTTGTTAGCAAAATCCGTGCTAACTGTCACTCAGACGACGCACGAGCGAACAGCAAGGTGCGTCTCTCTCCCCCCAGCGCGAGCCCCCCCCCGGCCCGGCTAAAGGTTACACCATGCTAAGTGCTGAAGAGAGCACTGTGTTCCAGACGGGCGCGCCACGTCTGAATTTCCTCATTGTGCACTTTATCGCTGGACAGCGACGGCATAATGGGCAGCTGTGGGATGAACGCAAGGGAAAATGACTGTATTCCCATTGAGGGGTGGAAACACTGCATGTGTTGTGTGGCGGTGAAGAAAGCTTTTGTATGAGATATGTATACTCTTTGTCCAGGGAAAGGCTCTTTGCATGATAATGCCTTGCTGAAGCTATTTAAAATCACATGAAGTGTTGTCCAGGACCTCCAAGATACGAAATGACAGCAAGCTCATTAAAATTCCCCTTTTCATGAAAGCTATGATGCCAATATCTTGGAGCTAGGCCCCTTTCCTATTCAGTTCCATGCCTAGAATTATCAAAGACGTCTTTAGGCGTCTCTCTGGACTTTTTCTTTTTTGGTTTTATTTCTCTAATATCCAAAGTACCGAGTTGCACTGTGAATCTGTAGCTTCTTAACTGCTTGACCCAAATTGGCTTTCTTAGAATAATCTCTCTCAAAAATATCAAGAAAGACAGTCTCATGCAATCATCTAGAACACTCCTTTCAATGTTTTTTTTTTGTCTTGAAACAGAAAAAGAATACCCTAAATACTGGCAGTAAATTTTGAATATTATTTCAAATTTAACAACTAATTTTCATAATTAATACAAATTTTATTCAGAGTCAGTGAATGTTATTTAGTATCTGGAACTATTTGCGATTCGTTAAAGAATAAGACTTTAAAGATCTTTAAGGCTGATTGATTCTTTATATGATAACCTTAGTATTTTAATATTAATAATAATTAGGCTCACAAAAAAAAACAGCAAATCTCAATCATTTCACTGCATATATACGTATAAGAGGCAATAAATGGAAATGAAACCAACGAACATGGATAATTAGACCAAGGCTTGTCTACTAGCAAGGATATGCACATGGGCGTATACTTAATTATTTGTATACGTGATGTCCAGATTCCTGTTTCATGGTCATTATATTATAAGCTCAAATACCTACTTCTGACAATCTCCTTATATTATCTTATTTCACTTGCTGTACTGATCGTGAGTTCTTAAGATATTTATGTGGGAAAATACAAACAAAAAAACATGTAGCATCAGCCTGCACTAAGCATTAAAGCATACTTCTTCTTAAAGAAATGAACAACAATTCTTTACGCGGCGAAGGGCGTTTACAGCGTTCCGTCTGTTTCATTAATATAATTGTATGCATTGTAAAGAATTGTAAAGCCCAATGTGTAAGGGTCAGCGACAGATCTCTGGCCCCTCGTTTGCACATGAAGCCATCCTTTAATTAAAGAGAGTGGAACTTTTTCCGTTTTGGAAGGTCCTTTTGAAGTCACAGATAACTTGAGAGCAGAAGCTCAGAAGCATCGGCCTGGTCACGGGCCACGTCAGAGCCGTTTGCGATGCCAGACATGCGGGGCAGTGAATAGCAACTAAGAGTTACTTGAGATGGTGCAGATTAGAACAACTGCTGGGATACAGCATCCTATTAAAACTGTTGGAAAGGGTTATTAAAGAGGTCTACTGAATATTGTGCATTATTTTAAGACCTTCAATTACATATCCATAAAATATAAAGTGGTAATAGGCTAATAATTATAATAATTAGGATGATAATAATAATAACAGTTGATCTGATTATTTGATTTTGTTAAGGTTCATTTGAACTTAACAAGGCTGGACTGTTAGATGTTTTTTTCATATGCAGAATCCACTTATGCTTTTCGTAAATGAATGTTAATGCAAATGAACAGCACTTGATATTTTCAGCCATGCAGAAACTGATGCCTGTTCTTACAGCACGTTTAACAGCTTAAATGAATGCCTTATTTTATAAGAATATATTACATTGACAGAATAAAAGTATGCTACATTAGTGACCCGCTCACCAGAATAATCACCACATCGAGCAAAAGCAGATGAATAGGTTCAACGCTACAAATTTACTTTAGGGGTCAACATCGCCCTCAAGAGGTGGAGAAGGACAATTGCATGTGTTGCTGAAGGTGTGGACGTTTCTTGCCAATCTTGAATATACTGAACAAGCATCATTGATCAAAGTATTTCAAATCAAGTTATGATGATAAATCTAATATTCTTGCTATAAATACTACCCACGATAGATTCTGAGTGAATATACAGTATGTATGTACAGTGAATATACAGTATGTATATACAGTGAATATACAGTACACCTCTGATTTGCGTTTAAGGAACATGAACAATTTGAAAATTAGTTTTGTATAACTAGGTAATGTTCCTAACCTCTGTGGGATGTGATATACAGGGATATAAAGGATATAGAAAAATGACTAAGTACCAAAAAATGGGCGTTTTTGCTTCTCATTGCAACTTTCAATATCCAATTAGACGTTTTGTGGGAAATGATATAGAATGAACAACAGGAAGACAATATGGTGGGACATGGGGTAGGCTTTGAAATTATGGAAACAATAATTAGCATTTAGGCAAAGGAAAACAATTTTAAAATTACATATAATCATTGCAGTAAAGTGATTGAGAAGCTTATAGTGATTTGATCCAATAAACTGTAATGCACAATAAGTAAAAATATTTGCTATTACGAATTACTGTACTGCGAAACACGAAGCCAGGGGACACTGGGTAGCTGTTAGGCTTATTACTGCCACCTATTGGCATCAGATATGTCTGCATCTCTGAAATGCATGTGGCACAGTGCTGCGACTTCCTAACCTGCAGTATCTGTGCACAGCGCGCGTCAGTCATCTCCATGGAGACCAGGAAGATGTCCACGTGGTAATGCCGCTCTCAATCCTCCATCCCCTTCATCCTGAAAGGGCTGAGTTAAAAGAATTCCGCTTCATCCTGCCAAACACTATTCCCGTGTTTCCCAACCCGGTCCTCAGGGACCCCCAGACAGTATACTGGGAGGGAGCAAAAACCTGCTCTGTCTGGCAGGGAGCAAAAATGTGCAATGTCTGGCAGGGAGCTGGGAGGGAGCAAAAACGTGCTCTGTCTGGGAGGGAGCAAAAATGTGCAATGTCTGGCAGGGTGCTGGGAGGGAGCAAAAACGTGCACTGTCTGGCAGGGAGCTGGGATGGAGCAAAAACGTGCACTGTCTGGCAGGGAGCTGGTAGGGAGCAAAACGTGCTCTGTCTGGGAGGGAGCAAAAATGTGCAATGTCTGGCAGGGAGCTGGGAGGGAGCAAAAACGTGCTCTGTCTGGCTGGGAGCTGGGAGGGAGCAAAAACATGCACTGTCTGGCAGGGAGCTGGTAGGGAGCAAAACGTGCTCTGTCTGGGAGGGAGCAAAAATGTGCAATGTCTGGCAGGGAGCTGGGAGGGAGCAAAAACGTGCTCTGTCTGGC
>JAODUD010000043.1:7240073-7255281 GCA_026784285.1 Stomatorhinus walkeri | reverse complement strand
GCTCTGTCTGGGAGGGAGCAAAAATGTGCAATGTCTGGCAGGGAGCTGGGAGGGAGCAAAAACGTGCTCTGTCTGGCAGGGAGCTGGGAGGGAGCAAAAACGTGCATTGTCTGGCAGGGAGCTGGTAGGGAGCAAAAACGTGCTCTGTCTGGGAGGGAGCAAAAATGTGCAATGTCTGGCAGGGAGGTGGGAGGGAGCAAAAACGTGCAATGTCTGGCAAGGAGCTGGGAGGGAGCAAAAATGTGCTCTGTCTGGGAGGGAGCAAAAACCTGCACTGTCTGGGAGGGAGCAAAAACCTGCACTGTCTGGGAGGGAGCAAAAACCTGCACTGTCTGGCAGGGAGCTGGTAGGGAGCAAAAACGTGCTCTGTCTGGGAGGGAGCAAAAATGTGCAATGTCTGGCAGGGAGGTGGGAGGGAGCAAAAACGTGCAATGTCTGGCAAGGAGCTGGGAGGGAGCAAAAATGTGCTCTGTCTGGGAGGGAGTAAAAACCTGCACTGTCTGGGAGGGAGCAAAAACCTGCACTGTCTGGCAGGGAGCTGGTAGGGAGCAAAAACATGCTCTGTCTGGCAGGGAGCAAAAATGTGCAATGTCTGGCAGGGAGGTGGGAGGGAGCAAAAACGTGCAATGTCTGGCAGGGAGCTGAGAGGGGGCAACAGTGACTGTTTGGGAGTCCCTGTGGACCCAATTGGGAAACACTGCACTCTTCAATCTGTAAATTGATTTGACCAAGCATTGTGTAGCTGCTTTAATGGACCAGAGCGCTCGGTCCTCCTGGGATTTTGTGGTCACAGGGGATAGGGGGTGTGACTTCGGATGATACTTTGGATGGGAACTGGCTACATGGTGCAAAGCCGTATATCGTCTTTGCTTCAAGCAATTTCTCTACCGAAATGAAGCGAATTGAGCCACAATAGGAAGAATGCAGGATTTTAAGGGGAAATTGCATTTTAATTTTGGCTTAAATTACGTTAATTTGTATGTTTGGTATGTAATCATTCTGGTAGGGCTTGGAATGACCAGGGTGCTGCTAGACACCTTGGGCCCCATGGAACCATATCATATTTGGCCCCTTAACTTAAATTCTTTTGGGGGGCATGGATAAGAGGGTGACTCCACAATGACCCCCAGGCGGAGGTCAGGCAAGTCATTTTATAAACTTCAGTTATTTGCAATGGCAGGTGCGGTCAGCCCCCCCCCCCCCCCCAAACGCACAGGGGACCCATCTCATTGGTTCCAAAACATTGAGCCCACCCGCAATATACATGATTGACGGCGCTGAAGGGCCATTCAGGGCTGAACGATGGATTTAACAGAAGGGAATCAGGTAGCTTTAGCTGATGACACTCGGTGATGAATTCTCAGTTTAATTTGATCAAAGGTGCCCGTTGTGTCTATATTCTGTATACAAAATTTTGCAGGAATCCTAAAAATGCAGAAAATGACATGACTGATAAAACTGCAGTATGGTCTTCCTTTATCTGTTGCCAGCCAGTAAAATCACATGTATTTATATACGTGTAATCTCACTTTCAGGAATTCTTTATAAAGTCACAAATTGAAAAAAAAAATCTGCTAAATCTGTTACATTATGCAGAGTTTTTGCCGAATTGTAGTTGCAGCTGAGTGTCACTCGATGGCAGTCTACTGCTGGCAATACGCTGCTGCTGGTTCGACGCTGTACTGCAGTATCGACTTCGAGCATGAGACAGAGTCTCTCAGTCAGACTCAGGGGGAGGCGAATTCAGTGTGGCCGTGCTGGAACGGCTCATCACGGCCAAAGGGAGAACTTCATGTGACTAATGTTCACTGACTGGAAGAGTGCAGGGAAGGTGAAGAACATGGGCTGTGCTCTAGAACTCAAGGAAAGGGCAAAATATCAGTATGGACATTGTTCCTGATTGTTATAGCCTTCAGCCTGGGATTGGATCTGGTCTGAAGATGGATGGATGGATGCATCCACTTAGAATTTTGAATAGCTAGCAACAGAACAGGCATAAGCTTTATACTCATAGTAAATTAAACATTTTCAATTTTAGATTTCAGTATTTGAGTAGGGTTAGGTAGTATATCTTTAGTATTTTATTAGCATTTAAAGTTTAGTGGAAAATATAAAATACCCCTGTATTACTTTATGCTTAAAATATAACAAGGTATCCCACATAGACTTTTTAAAATGTTCTAGGTATGTTAAAGTGCAGAAAAAAGTCCAGATCATCAAATATGAGGCTTGGCATCAGAAAAGAAGTATCTTAGTTAAAACCTCTTAGCATGCAAGTGTGCTTGGTCCGCTGCCATCCCTCTTGGGGAACGATCACTTAAAAAGTTTAGATGAATCAAGGGAACAGCAAAAAAAAACACGTCTTTTCACTGTTTGCTGAAATATAATTTTACTGCATCAACACTTCCTTTTTAAAAAAGAACTTTAAAATTGAAACTGATAAGCTGGTGAATGGTATTTCTCTGACAAAAGTGCTTCAAGATAATCACAGTATTGTCTGTCATACTTTCAAATGTTCCTGCACAGCACATGCTGAATATTTTTTGTTCTTTTCTGAAGTAAACACTTTATTTCCGCAGCCCCTCTGACGACTTCTGTCAGACATGTACACACACAAGGAAACGGCACTGCCAACTGATGAAAAAGCAGCTGCTGTCGTCCTCAGAAGATCGTGCATTTCAGGTACAAAGGCACTATTATTACCAGATTACCATTGTGAAACGCAAATAGTCTTTTAAATCATAGCTTAGCCATTAGTCATCCGTTTTTCAATACTCCTACCATTTGTAATTCACTGTATTAACATAAAATTTGATTTTATTATTTATACTCAAAGTACATATGCAGCTGGTGGTCTTGCATGTGTGCATTTAATGAAGTTGATTGAATAATGAGTTTACTTTCTGTTTATGTGAAACGTGATCAAGAACAGGCTTTGGCTAACTCTGGGGGTGAAAGTAAAAAAAAAAAAAATATCTTTATTCGTTGATAGAATTCAATGATATATCGTGAAGAACTTCATAGTAATATTGCTTGCATTATAAGTCGTATCTCTGCAGTGTTCAGACCCTGGGTGAATGAGCTATTATCCCTACATTAACGGAACAGATCCCACCCGTAATTCATCATTGTTGCGCCGCAATGAAATACACACATGCATTAAACATAGACATAAAGGCCTATGGTATCAGGGGTCATTTCCAGTCAAACATTAATTACTGATTCGATGGAATCTCTTTGAAGAGGATCTCCACGAGGACTGAACCTGTCTGTGGGTGGTTCCCACAAGCGCGGCTCTAATGAGATACTGGATATGCGGAGAGTGCGTTTGAACAGAGGCGGGTGGCGGTCACAGTGCTGATGCGTCAAGGATAACGCCCTCAACCCGGCTGGCCGCCAGCTCGGGGGGCCAATTAGCTCCTGTGTAGCCAGGGTCAGGGACGAGCGCGAGGTTCTCCCCCAGCGGACGGAGCGTGCAGCTGCCCGGCTCTCCGGCACTGCAGGCACCATGCAAATGATGCGGGGGGAGCTAAACAGGTAGGCTAATGGTAGCGGCGGAGAAGATTCCCTGCAGGTCCCAGTGTACCTATTTAACCGGTACTTCTCTCTTCTTTGCATAAAAAATCATATGAATAACCTCACAGGCAAGGTGGTAATTATACACATGTTAAAAACAACTATTTCTGTGTCATGCCTATTAATTTCAAGCAAAAAGAAACTATCGGGCAAACGGATTGGCTTAAAATATGCCCGTAGTTCCTATTACGGCCTGTTGACAATCAAAGCTGTGTAATGCATTGAGTTTTTCATTTCTGTATTCAAACCATATTAACATTACATCTGTGATATAATGGGTACTGATATCAGTCATGGTCAGCAGTGTGACTTAATTCTTTCTCATCTTGCAAAAACCCCATATTTTCAGCAATACTGTATTTGCATTGTTTTCTTGATGCAATCAGCAGTGACAATGGCATTGCAAAGGCACAACTTTTTGTTAAATTATCCAATTTTACTTAGGGCAGTTGTACAATTACTTTTACTTAGTAGGGCAGTTGTACAATTTCGTTATGTGACCATGACTTTACTGTATGCACAGTATTGAGAAAAAGCCTTTTGCAGTCAAGGAAAATGTTAAAGATTATTTATCTGGGTAATAAGTGTATTTTACTCAGGGAAATACAAATATATATACAGATGTCTTGTTGGATGGCTAGACAAACATCACTTTTGTTCCCAAACCTTCAGGGGTACCTGAGCCATTCCTTGTATTTGCTAAATTTCACAACCATTTCAATTAATTAATTAACTTAATTACTGAACTAATTTGATGAGATATTAATTAGCCAATCACAGTGTGCTAGAGTCGACAAAATTATCTGTATACTGGATGCTTCCTGCAAAAACCCGGGGTGACTTTGAGAGGTTTTGACACGGCTATGGTGACGCACTTTGACAGACATAGTGTCATAGTTTTACCTCGACATCAGTATCATTGAAATATTTTCTTTGACTGCCTCAGACTTTTGCGCAGCACAGTTTACAAAACGGACACGTACTTGGCTTCAGCCCAGAACAGTATCGTAGGCGACCTTGACAAATGCACCCACTGTGAAGGAAGGGAGGCTAAAGTGGGCAAGGAGATACAAACATACAGTTATTAATATCAACCCGTTGGCCTTCAGCCAGAGGCAATGCGATTCAGACATATCAGGAGGAAGAGCTCCAAATATCTTCTATATCTCTGGGAGTATTTGAATGAGATGCCAAGGAAGACGTGTAGGAGTATCTTAGCAATCAGCAGACGTGTTTACCTTCAACGACAGCCTGCTCCACATGGTGCTGGGCAAGGTGCCCCGCCCACAAACTGGAACGACGTGTGCCTTTGAAAATAAAAGCATAGCGACACATCCACATACCAAAGCTTAGATGCTTGGCATTTACGTGTTAAAACATTGTAACCCCTACAGATGCTGAAAAAAAAGACGTTAAAGTGATACCTGAGAAGTTCTTTTGGAATCACATGAAGCTATATATGCATTTGTGATGTTCCATGAATGTAAATATCCTAAGAGCATCACATGTGCACAGTCACACACTCTTCACGCCCTTAGCGTGACACATTTTTTTATTGCATTCAGTGAATTGCAATGTACAGTGGTACCTTAGAACTCGAATGTAATCCGTTCAGAACTCAGGATCAAATCCTAAAAAGTTCAAGTTGTGAATGAATTTTCCCCATCAGAAATAATGGAAAACCTATTATGTAATGAAAGTCAAAAATGTTTATATCTTCGTCAAGTAGAAATATCTTAATTTGGATCATTATAACCCAGGAAACATCTGTATGTTTGTCTTACTCTACGTGGCTCAAGTACATCATTTTTGTTCTGTTTGTTTTGCGAATGACAAATGTGATATCCCATTTATCTCTTGAGAAATAATAAAATTCTGGCTATGGGCAGGAACGTTCTCCTGTGGGGAATCTTAATTATGCAATTGACACGCTCAGTCCACTGGACATGTTTTTGAGGAAGTTGCTGTGACTTTCGGAAATTAAAAATTTTATTGAGTTTTGGTCCCCAGTACAGTAACATATGATGAGGATGCCTGAATTTAGGTCTTTGGTGGTCTCCTCTCATTCTTCTCAAGAACAACAACAAGCGGACAGTTTGCCTTTCAATAATTAACATTAGCGTTTTCTGTAGCAGGTCGATAGCCAGAAATACATTTTATGGTGTGTCTGGCAATCATTTAATCGGGGGGGGGGGGGGGGGCCCCGTACATTTTGGTGTAATTTTTCTTTCTGTAGAATCACATAGATCACCTACATTTCAGCAAAGACATTTATCTCCAAAATATTTCTTGTCACGCAAACTACAAATGTCCCCAACAGAATGAGCGGTAAGGCCATGTTTGCAGTATGAAGATGATTCTTTGTTGGTACTGCCTGAAGATCACTAGGAACAAAGGCGGTTTGGGAGGTTATTGACACTCCACGCTAATGCGGAACATGCTAAATTCTCTGAGGGGCAAAAGAACTAGAGCGTTTGACCATTATAGCCAGTCAGACAAGGTCAACTGCATCCACTTCAGCTGAGAAATTAATTTGTAGTCTGTTAAACCGCTATAAAAAGAAATACAAAGCAGGAAAGAGCTGCACAAACAGATTATTGATCAGAAGGTGTATTTGGACAAAATGATGATAAAATGTGGACTTGTCTGCTCACATGCTGCACGTGCATTAATCGACCTGCGAGCGTTGAAAGTGTTTATTTATATCTAAAGCTGTGCTATTTGTTTGTGAACCACTGCCTGAGCCCTTAATCAAATGTTACATACTGGGAAGAATGGGCTGCTCCACTCTGGGAAGAATGGGCTGCTCCACTCTGCTTGCTGGTCACCAGGACAAGTGGAATGAAGACGGATGGTTGGATCCACACTCTTGATACAGCACGTTGTCGGCACGTCAGAGAAACCATACCACAAAACAGGGTCACATGATGATATATAATATAATATATATATGACTAAAAGATGGTGTTGGATATTTTGTGATTTTTGAAAATAACTGGCGTTGGGGGGAAGCCAATAGAATCAGAGGAAAGGAGTTAAATTACCTTTCAATCGAAGCACCTGATATAACTACTGGGCTAAGAAGCCTTAGCTCAGTGAATTGCCAGGCCTACATAATGATGAGGGAAGATCGCTGAAGCGTGTTCAATTCCAGCAGCCCTCATAGAGCCATAAATTAAACCTAACCTGCGGAAAATGCCACTCGGGGGAGGGAGACAGGAAGGTGACACTTATCTGTCTTATGATGTGAAGAGACCATAAGCTGTTACTGTTATCGCTTTTTGTCCCTTATAGTCACCCCTAATATTTCAAGTGTATGTGAACTTCAATGAGACAGAGCACCATTTTCCTAATTCTGTTTATTCATTGTTATATTGTACAGAAAGAGGAACGAAGTACCTAAATTAAAATGTGATTCTGAGGATGTTTGTGAAACTGTTGCTTAACATAAGAACGGGCTATGTTGGATATCCACAGTGTGTATGTGGACGTTTCAGATAGGTACATTTCACAGTCACTAATCAACATGCACAAAAATTTGCATTGTGTACAAGAGTTTGTGCTGCAATTTAAAATAAAATCAGTTATTTTGCTATTTTTACTAAATTGCTATGGTAATTTCATAGGAGACGGTAAAATAAGAATAAGGCTCCTGCGGTCACATCAGAAGAGCTGGTCACAAACAGTCTTGCTGGCATTACCATGGGGCACAGGTTGCGGAGTGACCCTCCGTCCCACCTTTCCGACCTTTTTCCTGGTAAACAAACGTTACGTGTGCTTTCCTCCTAAGATAGTCGCCCACAGCACATGGGAGTCTGTCCATTCCCGTCAGTTTCTCAGGGTGAGCTGTTTTGGTGTTTCCGCGCATATCCACATTTTATGGCGGGTGGTGCGTATGAAAACAACCAGAAGGGAGAGGGGCTTTGATCCCCGCATCCTGATAGCTGTGCGTGTCGTCTTCTCAGAAGAGCCATTTCGTCTTTCCCGGTATTATTATCAGCTTCCGAAGTGTCTGGCTTCAAAAGACAATGCATGAACTTGCATTTATTGCAGGAAGTTGTAAAGGCTTTTGAGCTGTGGTCAGAATTCAACATCCCCATGTGAAAGACAAGATTTGCGTGATTTTTTATAGATTATTTAATTAAGTTATCGGGATTGATTTAGCGCTTATCCAGCCAACTCTGACTTGAGAGGTTACTCCTTGGATCCTGCATTTGCCACGATTACCAGCAGAGTGTAGCTTCTCCCTGTTTGATCTCCAAGGCTGGTGTCCTTTGGTATTTTAAATTCATAAATCACAGACTTACAGTCAAAGCACCGAAACAGCATGGTTACACGTCTCACATCTTACTAATGCTAAATGTGCAATAAGTGTAAAGCTTGGATGGAATTAAATGTAGGTCTGTCAAGCTGATAGGATAGTGACGCTTTACATATATTGCACCTTCGGATTTTTTACAGTTACATTCTGTAGTTATGGACATTATTGGTGAGTGTGGTTTCTGTTAATGACTCACAGTTCCCACAGAAATGTAGAAGTTTTCTGTCACCCAGCTCCCTGTTCTCATTGCAGTTTGGCTGATATGTATGTGTGTGTGTGTGTGTGTGTGTGTGTGTGTGTGTGTGTGTGTGTGATGAAGTCTATATACTGTAACATGCACATGAGAGATGGAACATCTGCTGAGACTCAAAACGGACGAAAAAAGCTACGCTGGGGTCTGGTGTTTCATGCTGGATGTTGGGATGAGATGGTGCCCTTTTCCTGTCATTCTTAGGTTTTATTGGGATGTGTGGAGGTGGTTCCATGCCGGGATGTCGGGGGCCTTGCCGGCCCCCCATCGCTTATCCAGCTGGCGTGGCCCCCACAGGTGGTGGGACCTTTGGGAATGCCATTGAAGGAGGCCACCACAACTTGGGAAGTGAGTCACCCGTGGCCTGCTTCCGTTCATCCCCAGACCCCCTGGTCCCTTACCCGCCCTGCCAGCTGGTTCTGGGGCAGTTACCGTCAGCTCTGTGTAATCACACCCTAATGCTGTGGTTTTCACAGTGCTGTGATCTCCATTACTGCGCGGTGGATCACGCTACCCATAACGTCTGACGTAAAGTAATATCCATTAATTAGTATCCACTTCATCTCCTCCACTGAAATTCTTGCCCGCCTGCTGAGGTTTACTATGAATGGATAAGTTTGTATTTTAATATCTTGATATATTGTAACCATTCTCACACTGTTTCACCTTTCCGTTCACAAATTTGCTCGCGTCATTGTCCTTTTCCGGAGCACTCTCTCACGGGACGGTTTTGGGGGAGTTGAGGGGGTTGCGTGTTTTCAGGGAGCGGTGCGAAGGCTGATGACAGAAGGGTCTTCGGAAATGTAGGAGAAGGTGAGAATAAGCAGCCCCCTCTGGCTGACTCGGTCAGGAAGGAGGGCTTTCGTTTTCAAAGGCCTTCCTTTATTTATATTATACATTTTCATCAGTGGGTTTTTAAAAGCAAAAATGCCCCCCCCCCCCGATTACTTACATCTCATTTTATCGGCTACACGTTTTTTTTTTTTTTCTGGCGCCGAAATCATTGCTGCTGCATTTTCAGGCGATGTTCAAAGACCTTCTGGTGCAGCTGCAGGACAAGTTATGACACAAGTCTTCAGCACAATCTTGTTTTGAAATGGTTATTGAACCACAAATGGTCTCGTTGG
Source organism: Stomatorhinus walkeri (assembly GCA_026784285.1). Lineage (NCBI taxonomy): Eukaryota > Metazoa > Chordata > Actinopteri > Osteoglossiformes > Mormyridae > Stomatorhinus > Stomatorhinus walkeri. The sequence goes on along the minus strand of JAODUD010000043.1, from coordinate 7,246,007 downwards.
TTATTTCAATGCAGCTACAGATATAGGTAAATATACAGATAAATATATAAAAACAGGCAACAAAATATCTTCACTGTTCAAATATCTATATTCCTTACTTTTATTTGAACAATAAAATCAGTTAAAAATAATCCATTTAAAATCTGTATAAATGATATTTTAAGTATTCAAAAGTGTTTCCTATATCTATGTCGCTGCTGTTATGGCTGCATTTATTAACGTGAATTTTATTCAGTTTTAATATGGTGTTATAATGCTATTTCCAAATAATGCAACGTTAAAGAATTCACACAAAAATAATATAAAACCAAAATTAATTAGTGTCTAAATTTGGCAAAATAACTACACCAGATACATTTTATTTTTTTTTGTCGGTCACCTTTTCTTAACATTTGTTTTTGGCTGTGTCTTGGTATGCGTTTCCAGAAGGGGGTGTCCAGAGTTTCCGCTCCCTGGATCCACACACCCTTCAGTAATGCCCTCGTACGTACGGCCACTCGGGGATCATTCATCCTGCCTTGATATGCAGAGACTCTAGGGAACCTTGACCAGGGACAGCGATGTAAGGATGGCGATGCCCAATAATAAATAACTAATAACAGCTGCATCTCCAACGAGCATATTGATCGTTCTTATTACCTACAGCATCTGTTTTGAAATTAGCTGTCCCGCTGAAACCCTAAGATTGACTGATGGCTGGAGACTGAGGTTGGGAACAAATCATGGAAAAATGGTGCTAGAATAAGGGTGCAGGATGCAAAGGCCTGGCCTGGTCTAAATCCTCCAAATGTCGTGATAGATAATAAAGATAGATAGATGTAGATAGATAGATAGATATAGATAGATGGATGGATGTTGTTACAAACTGCTGATAGCTGTTAAATGCACTTATTTATACTCAATTTTAATTAGTGAAGCTAGGTTTCTGTCAGGATTAGTCCCTGTCTTGCACCGTTCAGTCTGTCGTTTTACTGTTTGGCCAGCAGGTGTCACTAGCCATCCCATCTCCCAGTGTTCCCCTGGTCTGTTCTGTCAGTTCCTAAGGTGTGCTCCTGCTTCCTGGGCTGCCATGTGGCTGAATGGGCCAAGCGAAGCATGCAGTTATGAACCATGTTATCCCTATTATTTTCCTGGGTTTGCAGCTGGCTAGTGGCCTGAACTATGTTGATCTTCTAGTAGGTTTTGTCTTCTCCCCATGTTAATTATTGTTCTTGCATGTTATATAGATTTCATCACTCTTGCTCAGCAGAAGTAGTAATCTAAGTCAAAGGTATATATTAAAATTGTTTCATTTCTTCAAATTTTCAAAAGCTTTATCGCGCAAGTACAAGTACAGACCTAAACAACATATAATGATCAATAGCAATATCAGAATAGTGAAATATATATATATAAGTCGCAACATAGATAGTCTGTCACTTTACCATGGCCCACTGTAACTGGGCGCAACTAATGACTCTTGTAATGTGATGCAAAGACTCAGGGTCAATCTGAATGGTTTTGTTTACATTTTGGTTTCCTTTTGTACAAGCAGCCAAACAGATGTTTCTTAGGTCGCATCACAGGCAGTCCCCTATCCATGCCAACACTGTAATTCTGCTACATATGTCTTTCTGTAAATAGCCACGCCCCTTCTAAGAGTCCAGCCCTTTTCTCACCATGTCTCACTACCCAACTCCTTTCAGTCGATCATGACTCCACCCCTTTCGTAGATAGTGACCAGCATATAATTGGAAAATTTTATTCTCACCGTTAAATCAATTGATGTAAGACCTTTGGCAGAGAAATGAAAGAAATCAATACACATTTTGCTTCCTTCTTACTGTAACTGTGGTTAAGTATTTATGAATTAATTGACGTCTTCCTTGAAAATAAAAACCATTAGCCTAACTGTAATTCTAATGTAATCAGTTTCCTAAGGAAAATACAGCCTAGATTTTTTAGTAAAATTTAATTTGACAATGGATTAAAAAAAATAAAGGTCACCTCACCAAATCAGTAGATGGATTACAATGTATTTTAATTGTAATTCCCTGATTATGTACTTAAGTGGACATAAGTGTTGAGGCCTTGCCTTGAACTCCTACTTTTCATGAGTAAAGGCTAATATAACTTTATATAGCCCCATTCATGATTTCTGCAAAAAAAAACTATTTAAATAACTGGTATCATATGTGTTTTCAATTGCCCTTCTAGATGTTTAAAGGTACAGTAAATCACTTTTCTCAAATGCACACTCAAAGGTTTTGCAAACTCGTCAGAGAGACTAAATTACACAATTTCCTATTTTTTTGCTACTAGGTAGACAAGGCTTGCACTTGGGTGGTACGTTAATAATATCGCTGAAGAAATGTAGAATAACTTCCTTCCTTGTTATGGTCCATCAGTAGTGGGTAGTAAAACTGGAACGTTAACCAGCCAATCGAAAAAAGCAGCCAGTTACCATTTGATCTGAAGACAATATGATGAATAGTAGTTAGTTTCTCTTCATAAACATCCCTATAAACTGTATTGCGTGCACATTATTGTGTCCTAAGTAGTATTTGCTCTGCAGTGATTTCTTTATCACGTGGCGAGTTTTTTTCTTAAGCCGTTTATCCCACCGGCCTCCAGATGTGATACTAAACCTCACAGTGTAGACCACCCCTGATACTAACCCTCACAGTGTAGACCACCCCTGAAGTCCTCAAAGCCAAACTCGACATAAAAAAAATATTTTAAGCAAAGCTTGGTAATGAAAGTTGGAGATTTACATTGCCTGGATTAAAACAAATATGACGTACGCCAAGCCACCTACGTTGAAAATGAAATGTCATCATGCATAAAAACGGGGGAAACCTGCGCTGATGGGGGGTTTTTTCCCTTTGGCTTCTTGAAGAGTAGTACTTCTCTCACTTGGTGGCTATAAACACTTCTGCATTTTTTGACAGAAATGTCATTTCATTTCCTCAGAAGGAGTTATTTTAATACCTGCTGCTTCTGGAAAGTGGAGGCACATACATAAACATAAACTTTCACTTGTTGCTATGTTTGGATTTTTGTCACAAAGGTAATTCACCTCCCAACCCACAGGGGCCGCTAAGTGATGATCATTTCGTATCTTTGCTGGGCTGCTTGGTTTCCTTAGGAGAGCTCAGAAATAGCCCACTGTGAACTTGCATGCCCCTTCCTTCAGCATGACATATATCAAATGTGTTCCTGGTCTTGCTATCTCTTCCTGTAACAAGCAAACCGCTAAGAACAAAACAGCCTTTGGTCAGTTTCTCCTCCGCACTTCCTATTTGCATTAATTCCCAAGGTTACAGCAGGGTAAACTATTAGAAATAATTGGTAAAACTTAAAAAATGTCTATAAGTATCTATGAACACATCCATAACAAATTTTAATGCATTATAAAACATTATAAACAAGGCTATAAATATTTGGAAAAAGGCATTACATATTATACCTGTATTTATTATGCATTATGAATGCTTTATGATGTGCTGATCTATAATGTACTATAGATACCTTCGTAATGCAGCACAAAGCGTTCATAATTGAAACCGATTATTATAATGCATTATGAAGGTATTTGTAGTCTTATGATGCATTATAATAAACACTATAATGCCTTATGATTGTCAACAGAAGATGTGATAATCCATTATTAATTCTTATACGGACCATTATAATTCATTATGAAAGTATCCATAATGCATTATAGGTGACAGCTTTAAGTTTTGCCAAATGATTTATGCTGTTGCTATGCTGTTATTTCCAAACTCTTTTCAAAAAGCCTACTTGTTTTTTGTCGCATATTCAGCATTATGCAGATAATTATGCAGATGGAGAAAAACGGTTTGTCATTGGATTTTTTTGCATAATATTTGTTAAATTAAAGTTTAAAAATACATAATTTTTTCTTTGCAATCTGAATAGCATCTGAGAACTGATTAAGGTCACAAAGATTATTTCATTCCATCATGCAAAGCAATGTTTTGATTACAGACGACTTGTCAGGTTTAGCTGAACCCTGATTATGTATTATTGTGTCTTCAGATCACAAAAATGGCTCTACAGCGGTCTTGTGTCATTGTACAAGTACATTTAAAAACAATGAAATCACCCAACTCTGCATATAGAGATCTGAAGGCGCACTAATACATGTCAAATATGTTTGCAAACGAAATAAACAATGGTGTGATTAGCATTCATGAAATCCTGAGCTGAGATGGTCGTAAGATGTGAAATGTTTCTCATTCAAGTTCTTGGGTTCCAAGCACAAGCAAGGAGCCTTAAATGCCTGTGAGTGCAGGCAGTCATGACTGAAATGACCGACAGAATAGACCACGCCGGGGACCTGACTGCAGGCTACAGGAAGCCGCTTGTAAGGGCCGCGGATGCAGGAAACAGGCAGGCCAGCTTGGCGTGGAGCGACGTCCGGCGCGACGTCTCTCTGAAGATCCACCGACGGTTTTGCAGGCTGCGGAGGAAGGACTCGATGATGTGTTTTATGGGATGCCGGAGGGTGGAAGGGCACGTTGTCAGAGAAAGGACATGTTAAACATATTGATACAGTCATGTCCAGGAAATCCATTACCCATTCCGCTTTTAGCTCCAGGTTCCACTCAGGAAAACCATTGGGGGGGGGGGGGGGGCAGGTCAGGTAGATCAGGGCCCCTACTTACCCTCTGTTCTTATGTCCCATGTGGAGATGTAGAGCTTGACTCTAAGGGCACCATGTTGTGTGATGACAGAAATCCAAAAGTTCCCAAAAGTGATCTGGCTGTTTAGCGAAGAGCTGTGTCTATGACAAAATAGTTTAACTGACACGTAACACAATTGCTAATTAATCAGATGTCTCTAAAAACAAACTGAAGAACCAAACAGATGTATTGTATGTGCTGATGTTTTGTAGGTTTATATATATATATATACACACACAAACACACACACACACACGATACCTCGGTTCTCAAACTCACTAGAACTCGAATTTCTTAAAAGTTGAACAAACCAGTTTGACCTAGAACTTGATCTCAATATCGGAAGTCGAACCATGAATGCTGACCTAATATAAATTGTATGTGCCAGGAAATGAGTCATACTACAATGCAATTCTTACTTGAATGCCTTCTTCACAGACTGGACGATTAATCAAATAAAGCAGGGCAACATTACAGTAACTAACAATAAATTAAACACAAACTTACGTGTACTATTAGACCATTTATTTAAACTTTATTTTACCAGGTAAATTAACTGAAAACCAGTTCTCTCTGCTTTACGTGGTATTCGGGAGAAATAGCAGATTATGCATCGGAACTGCCTGGGATACTAACGTCATGAGTGTAACTAAACTCTTCAGCCAATAAGGGCAAAGGTGTGTTGTCACGGAGGCGGTTCCAGTTTGTGTAGCCGGGTGAGAGGTCGCAGTGCATCTAACCATAATGCATTGCGTCAGGATCAGAATGCGTTGCTTTAAGCCAGCGCTGTAAGCAAGTCGAACGAACCCAATGACTGGGCTGGGAAAACAAACTGAAATGCGGACTTAATACAGAGGACTAATGACAACAACCAGAAACAGCTGATCACACGGGGATTTCACGAGGTTAACGGACAAACTGAAACTGAAACGCGGACTTAATAGAGAGGACTAATGACAACAACCAGAAACAGCTGATCACACGGGGATCCCACACGGGGTTAACGAGGGGGCGTGGCACACGGAAGGAGCAGACGATTGGGGCAGGACGGGGGTAATGTTGGGATAAGATCTTTATCATTTTGGAAGCCATTAAGAAAAAAAAAATGCTCTTCATATTTTATCCGGTTCATTTTGTGTTTAAATGCTAAAAAATATTTAGGTTTTTGGGGGCCGGGAACCAATTAATTGGTTTTCCATTATTTCTTATGGGAAAAATTTGATCAGAACTCGAACTTTTTAGGATT
>JAODUD010000043.1:7209858-7220367 GCA_026784285.1 Stomatorhinus walkeri | reverse complement strand
TATATATATGAAAACTCTTTCATTTGTTTGTTTGTTTACACACACACTATATATAAAAATTCTACAAGCTTCAGTAAATTAACTGTGAAAATTTAAACACTTACCGTAAGTAACAATAAATACTTTCCACTATTCTGGTATTAATAGCTTAGTGAGAACAAAAGGATTATCGTGACTCAAACAAGCTCATCACACACTTGGCATAAGTGTTTAAAGTAAATTAAGTAAGTAAAGTAAATTATGTCATTGACTCTCAATTCTCGGTTCCTTAGTCATGTGAAGTTGAATGTTGATTTGAACATTCAACTTGAATTACCTATTTTATTTTTGTCTTTTCTTTGATACATCTTCATCCATTTGAGCTTCAAATAGTTTCAACTGTTTTCCAAGTGCTGAGTGCTGCAGATTATTTCTACAGTTTCATCATTGCACAGATCGTTCTAATTGTCACCTTGCATTCCAGGTTCATAGGTTCTAAAAGATTTCACACAAAATTTGAGATAATCCCGTGGTAAGATATTGTATTATGTTTGTGTCATTGGTGTTATTGGTTGGTTCACATTTTTGTTTGTGGGGCACAGTATTTCCTGTTTTACTGCCCATTTACTCTTTGTGTACCCAGCGCTATCCAAACAAACTTTTTTATCGGTTTCAGTGTCATGTGGTAGGTCAGATTTTCTAGAACCAGATGAGCTGACCCTAAACCCATTTGAAAAAATACTGAAGATGTGTTTGTGCCGCTGTTTTGCTGTGTGACGGTTACCAGGAAAGGCCTAGAGTGCTGAAGTTACCTCCGCACGCCCAACCCCCCCACCCGGCATGGCGTCCCTCTCGATTTGGTTCGGGGAAACAGATGTAGGCCTCACAATACGGCTTGCTGTCACTGTCGAGGGCCATTCCATTCCATAGTTCTTCCCCTTGGACTAAGCGCTGCCCCGTGAGATGAGTCACAGCTCTGCATTGTGGCATTACCCCATTGTTTACTAGATAGGACTCACATGCTAGGCCTTTCCTTGCACGCTGTGCACAATGGGGAGTCAGGAGACCAGGACTAAATATACATACATCGTATTGTATTTCTTGGATGTCTTATTGTACTTTAGAACTCGTTTTCAGATTAATCATGAGCTGATCATAACAAAGGAAGGTGCACTTCTTTTTTTGATTTAGGTTTACTGTTGAAATATAGCCCCTTCTTCCGAGATGAGTGACCAGCCTATTTAAGTCCTCCAGTTAAACTCAACAGCGCAAGGCGCACGACACCTCGATGTTTGTATGTTCTCCATTCTTTACTGCTAAAGGGGAGAAATTTTGAATTGGGGGGGGGCAACGTTGCAGTGAATGACAATAGCAGGCCAGTCGCTGAGTACGGATGGCTGCAGAAATGGACTGGGATGTCCTGGTGTGTTCAGCAGAGAGCACAGAGGATTATTGGAAAAACAGCTGTAGGAGAAAAGCCGCGAGCCCTTGTGGACAAGCAGAGCTGAGGCAGTGCCATGCGTGGAAGACAACTCCAGCTTTCTTTCGTAGTTGTTATAAACTGTTTTTATCTTTTGTATTTCTGTCCTTACACCTGCTTGGCACTTTTCATATGCAACTTTAAATTCCCAGCATCTGGACATTCATTGTCTGTGTAAGAAATAAAATAAAACACACATGTGAGAGCTTTTGAGGTCACTCAGAATTTTTTTGGAGCATGCGGATGGAGCGATTGAGGGCCGGGAACGCTCGTGACACAGACGGGGTGCTAGCCGGCACTAACGCCACTGTCTCTGGTCCACTGCTTTCTGAATTATTCTACTCCCACTGTCCCCTCCGCCCCCCCGTTCCCTCCCAGCCCATACCTCGGCCTTACATTAATGCTCATGGGGAAGATGGGAAGATGAACAAGGGAGAGGAGAGACACCAAGGGCATGGGTGCAGCATGAAGGACGAAGGGAAACAGGTGGAAGGTTAATAGGCCTGCGGAGGATTGGCCAGCCGCTCGGGCTTGATGAATGGCTGGTGGGCCTGCCGTGAGTGCTGCCTTCCAAAAGATATATTATTTCTTTTGAGGAGCAGGATTCCCGTGCTAACATTTGTCCGCTGACACGTGATACGCCTCATTCCGAGCAGCCGTGGTTGGAGGCGGCGCGTGCGTTTTGGCAAAGCTTGCCCCTCCAGTACACTGCAGTTATTGGCTCCATTTTAGTCCCTGGGGGGCTTGGTGTCAAGCTTCCTGTTAAACGCTCATTTAACCTCATACCCGAGTAAGACTTTTGATTCACAGATAAGTTATCTAGCTAAAGAAGCCCCCAGAAGTGCTTAATCACCCCTGAGAGTCATGGAAAGGAAACACAATCTTCACATTTACCGGCTATGACGTATTACTCACAAGAAAGGTTGTCTCTCCTTTTTTTAATGAAACACATTTTAAATAATTGCGCAGTTGCGTTGAACCTGATTGACCTTGTAGAGCTGCTTGGACAGTAGAAGTGGCCTGTCCATTTCTTGTATCGCTTCGCCCTGTCTAGTGGACCAGGTAGCCGATCTCTGCCAGTAAGGTTCTTGTGGAGTCTGATGGGGAGCTCAGCCCTGTTCCTTCGAGGGTTCCGCAGCTGGAGGAAGGAAATGAAAGCACTTGTTAAAAGGAAAGATTTAGGGTCTCATACTCTATGGAGAGACATGAAGGTGGTGCAGTGACCAGGCAGGAAAGCCTGCTCATGTACTTGTTGCTTTGATGAGGGAAGAAAAGCCATCATGAGCCGAAAGTAGCTAAGATTGCTAAGAGAGCTAATGTTACCCATATGGTCAGAGCTCTCTGTAGAGTCTTGCTTTAAGGACAGGCCTCTTAAATAGCTTCTTTAAAATGAATTAGCTGTGTAGCTGAATGCGAGTGAGTGTTCCTCTTCAGTCGTCTCGTGGTACCTTAAGACTTGCTGTCTTTGAGTTGAGAATGTCTCAAGAGGCATAGTGGGTCATGCAAGTCGTATAGGCACCTGATGGAGCTGCAGGAAGATGTCTGTCCCCATCTTTGTGTAGAGAGTAGATGGGGGCTGTGCAAATCCAGTCCTAGAGGGGCTGGAATCCAACACAGCTTGCAGTTTTCCATGTTTCCTCCAAGATCGAACTTGGGCAGCCCTGGATTAGATGATCTCCTTGCATCTACCTTGATTTCTGTTGGGTGCTTGTGCAATCTAAAGACATGTAGTTAATGTGTAGCTGGTGTTTTTGTCCTAGGTCATCATTGTAAATGAGACATCGTTCTCAGACGGCCTCGGTCTGCTGCGTATAGTACACAGAAAAGCACATTTCGCGATGCGACAGCTTTCCTCTTTGCTATTCCGCCAACTTCCTCCAAGTGAGTCCTAAATTCTGCCCAGCAGAAGTATCCGGCCTAATCGTCAGGCTTAATTATATGCTGGCCTGAGTCAGGGCTGTGGGCAGAATATCACGCACTGTCTGCAGCTGTCATCTCGCTCCTATTTACAGCTGTCTATTTTGGCAGTTTGCTGAAAGTCAGAAGACAATAGATAGGCCATGCATTCAGGCGAGCGAACTGCAAAATGGGTAAGCTTACACGTAACTTATATTTAGCAACCTTAGGGTATAAATTATGGTCACTGCAAACTGATACAAAACAGTTAAAGAAATGAGGAAAGCTATGATAGCAACACACATTTTATTTAAAAGAAGCTGAAAATGTTTGCATTATCTCATGTGTTGTGTTTTTTGTTCTAAACTTCATTCCCGAACAACGACAGCACAAAATAATAGTGCATAATTTATGCTCTTTGGTTTTACAGCAGATACTTTTATATACATTTTTGCAGTGCTAATATGCAAGTATTTTGCATGTTTATCAAAACTGTAAAAAATGCAAATCCCTTTGATTAAAGGACAAGCCAGTTAGACGGCTGCTCACATGGAGAATTGCAGCTGAGTCAATTCTCTGTTCTACTGTAAGGACTCTCTTACTTGTCTAAATTTGGCAGAAATTATTTCCTAGTTGCATACTGTACATCAGGGAAATCTTTCTCCTGTGCCTACATGTAGATTGGATGCCTAATATTCATCTGAATAATTGATTAGTCTGCTCTGTTTTGGATAATTAGTGTATATCTTCTTCGCTTTAAGCCTTAAAATCTTCTACTGGCCGCTGAGAGGCCGGTTATTATGCGTGTGTATATTAAGCAGCATAACACTCACAAAAGCCGTAATTATAGATTTTGTTTCCTCGCACTTCATGCCCTCATTTCTCCACATTATTTTCAGAGATTTTATTCTTTAATTTGTGTCTCTGCAGAGCAGGACCATAACGTATCGCCGTTATGAAATGATATTCCTCTTTTAAAAGTCTTACTTTTGTTTTGCTTATTACATGTGAGAGAACCGGTGAATAAATAGTGGTGGAATTATTTATAATTTTGCAGTCTTTCTTAAAGGCATATTTTCATAGACCTTCTTGAATTTTAATTTTGAGCATAAGGTTATGCTAGTAATCAACATTCCTCAAACGCGAGTCATCTGAGACTGCCAAGGATTTTACTTGTTTAGGGGAACAGCGATTTCAATGGCTGCATCCTTAGTAGTCCAAGATGATAGCAGTATCATTAGCTAGGTGATACATGCTGAAGATCAAAATGCCAGAGAAACTGCCCAGGAGTTTAGCCGTATCTCTTGTTTTTGCTTTGGGAAGATCGGCCTTGCTGAAGTGTTGAATCCATTGTACAGGTCAGGGTCACACCCCAGAGATAGTTAACTTGGTCACTGTGGGAACTGATCCCTAATCAGTCTCCACGCCTCAGTGCTATCGATCAGTGGTCCTCTCGTGCCAACTGCCGCCCAGTGCACTGCGTCAGGTGAGCACCTGATGACCCTATGGAGCCAATCAGCCGCTCTCGCTGAGGGGTCCTCGCTGATTCACATTCACTGCTGCAGCTGTCTATCCCAGTGCCTGCACTCGCTAACCCAGGGATGCATGTACCTGTGCCATGAATTATGAGGCCCTCTAAATCCTCCCAGATGAACCAGCAAATAGTGTTTGGTTTTATTTCATATAGGGTACGCCTTGGTTCTGACCCCAGCTGAATGTGTGGTAAATAATTGATTTGCGGGTTTCTTCTGGTCTACAACAATCAGTAGAGTACTGTCCATTTTCAGTTATTTTAAAAGAAGAGTGCATCAGATTAACCATATTTATGAGATGGGGGTCATTATTATGCCTTTAAATACTTGTCTGCATTCATGACATACACTGAAAATTAAATCCCATTTATCTGCCATTTAAGTGCCTTTTGGGTCTCTCAGGTGACAGAACTGTGCTCAGACTATTAGAGGGGCAGGTGCTTGAAGGGGGGGTGTTGCTTAGGGTAAATCTTGCCCCCCGGGGGAAACACACCCCCCCGCCCCTTCCCATGTCTGTTGAAGGTAACATTTTCTTCTAGAAAAAACCTGCACATTCACCTTCACTAATGAATGGGTTCCTTCAAAAATACCATTAGCAGCATCTAAGACTGCAGCTACAATTCTGTTGCCAGCCAGATTAAGTGTCCAACCAAAGGTTAGACAAGGGGTAGGCTTACTGGTTATTTTTAACTAGCAATGTCTTGCTTAAATTATAAAACAACGGCAGATCTTTAGCTGAAAAGCTTGGTACAGCAGATTAACAATCAGGTCTGGCAATTCACAATCCCCGTAAATTGTTTAGACAAACCTTCTGGACTCAGAACTGACTGCGATCGATATGTTTGTGTTGTTTTTCTTTTGCTTTTCCCTTTGCTACTATATTGGGGTGTTTTCCTGGTTCCTTCACAAGGTACATATTTGCTCTCCTTGTCTCATGGTCCTGCTGTATCGCCACAGGGGAAAACCTCACCGTAGTTTGTCTGGAAAATCTCAGATCGCCTCCCTGGAAGATCCGCTTCCTTTGCCGCTCCCTGGCATTTTCGTGCGTGTGTTTCGAAGGACGTGTGAGCCATGCAGAGCCGCAGCCGCAGAACACACGAAGCCGCCACAAGGATGTCAGTCGCACGCAAAGTGTGGGGGGGGGGGGGCATGTATAGGCACCTTCCACTCCTGGGAGCCCTTCAAATAACATCCTTTTCCTCTGTGTGTCCGTGTTGTACCAGGTGACCTGGTAACGGCCAATCACATCTCAGGGTTTCTCACTTTGGGTCTGCGGAGGAAAAGCACATGCTTCTGATGTACCAGTATAAATAAAAGCAGTTTTGGGGTTATGGGCTCAACATTCTTCTCATTCAGTACATTAAGAAGCAGAAGAAGAGACCCAGTGGCCTATTGATTGATTAGCAGAAAAATGTGACTGCTTGCTAGAAGCAGCATTGCTATGATGCTTAATTATACACAGTTTTGAAAATCGCTTAATAGCGCAAACAGGTTCTCTTAACAATTCATCGGTAAATATAGTATTTGATGCCACATATCAATTTCCAGTGATCATTAGTTTTTCTCATATTACTTTGTCCAGGAAAAGACTTTTCTGTTGTGTAAGTACTGAATGTTCTTGGAATTAGAAAAAAGAAAATGCTGTTATTGCTCGATCTCAATTGACTAGATTTTTCTGGAACCTGCATTTAATCCTTGGATACTGCAGTGCCAGGCTGTAAGTTCCACTGCATTGCTTACAGTTATGAGTTCAGCCTTTAGCTTTGCATCAAGTATTATTTTCTCCCACGCTGGTCTGCCTTTTAACTGTAAGCATGTAGTCAACAGTTACTTACTATTTGCAGCCATTCCCTGTGCAGTTGGTAAAGCTCTCATGGTAAAAAGTGTTATTCTACAATTCAACGTAGTATCAACTCACTTTGTAAAATTAAAACCAGTGTGTCTCAGGACAAACAAGGAGTTTGAGAAGTTTTCTTAATTAGACAGAATTGGTAAAACAGTGGTTTATCACAATGTAATAATAAGCCCAGTTCATAATTACTAATGAGTGACTGATTATAAACTGAACTTAAGAGAAAAGAAATTCACAGTGACTTTCAATAAACCAGAACACAAGGTGTCCTGTGTCCAGTGTGATCTGTACTTTCCCACCAGCAAGATAACAACGTTAGCAGGCAGAACAACAGACCCCCCCCCTTTCCCTCATTCTTTAGCATTTCCTCCTTGGTCTTTCTCTACATGCCATATATTCCGCTTGCTACAGTGTATAATTATTAACACAGCTCAGTGTGAGAAGGGAAGCCAAAGCAACAAGGGTGGCGTTGTTTCTGCTCCTCGTCCTCCGCAGCGAAACATCGGGGCCTGGCCTTCTTGCAGCATGGGGTATTTTCTGATACCATTAATCATCACTGATAGCATATCGGCACACGCTGACGCATCACGAGCCGGAGAGATACGTCGGCCTGACTAATAGAGATGAATGTGGGAACTCCCGGTGTGACGGCGGGTCGAGACACAAATGGGAACTCATCCGCCGCATGGCCGTCGCGATCGATATGTTGTTGCTGCCTGTGTTTCGTAGGACAAAGGTTCTGGCATATGACCGACTGACAGCAGCTTAAGATTAACATGGAATGAATTGTCTTTAATGTTTTCTTTGAATGTCACTATTTTTAATTAACATTTGTTAAACTGAATAAACTTACCACAGCATTTATTTAAGTCAGCTTGGAGACGCTAGGAAAGCCGAATGCTAGCAGACCCAACTTAAACTGCCCTGTGTTGTGTAAAACGTTGCGAACATGTGGCCACGTAGAGGTTATGTCATGCAATTAAATCCTCTACATAGCAGGTGTTTAAGAAAAAGCAGCACATTCATTTTCTGATTTGAGCTCTTTGTAATATACCAATTGATTTATATGAATTGTATTATTTTTCTGGGCAGGTGGATGATCAGATGAAGCTACTACAGAACTGCTGGAGCGACCTCTTAATTCTGGATCACATATTTCGTCAGGTTGTGCATGGGAAAGAAGGATCTGTTCTTCTTGTCACTGGTCAACAGGTATGTCACAAGGCTTACTGTTAAGATACCATAATACCTAAATTGTCATTAGGCCATTATAACAGGTTTATAACATATGTATTATAACAGGATTATAACATAATTTCGGTAATACTTTCCATGAAGCTCATGGTTATAAGTATCTATGGACATATTCATAACATATTACAATGCATTCTTAATGAATTATAAACATAGCTATAAATATTTATAAAAAAGGCACATTATAGCCATGTTATGTATCATGAATGCTGTCATCTATATTGCATCATACAGGCCATCATAATGAATTATTACGGTCAGTATAATGCATTATGAAGGTATTTATAGTTTGTCATAGATGAGAGCCGTCATGATGCACAATGAACTTGGGTATTTTTTATAAATCTTTATTGCCATATTTATAGTATCTTATGAATGCATCATGCTGCTTTATGAGGGTATTTATAATGCATTTATATGATTGCTTGAAGTAAAATGTTACCCTAATTTCTACTGATAGCTCATTATGCATTTATAATCAATATTCCATAACAATAAACAATGCATTGTTTTTTGCTGGGAAAGGGGGAAGTTTAACGCGCACACACACACACACACACACACACATACATATATATTTTTGTTTGCCATCCCCGGTTTAACGCATTTTAGCAGAATCTGGAATAATTTATGCTGTTCACAAAACTTGGGTTTTCTGTGTCCTGGAAAAAAAAGACACTGGAATGCCTATTCCAGAGTGAAAGCAGAAGATGAATATTGTGGTCCTGCCTGTTAGAGATTAGTGGACTTTACAAAGATGAAATGAAAGATATGACAGCAAAGGGCTTCGTAGTACTTTAATCTTAATTTAGGCAAAGGGGTGCAGCCTCCTTGTTTATGTACAACTACTGACTGGTCTTAACGGTTTTTTTTTTTGCTTGGTTGTTTTTTTCGGGGAAAGCAATCCCCGACTCCCCCGTATTTGCAAAGAATAGAAGGCTGGGGGTTCCAATCATGCTGATAGCGTGCCCCCTCTGCCCAGAATTATGAATGCACTTGTAGGCTTGTGACTGCGAACCACTGTGTCCAAGATGGCAGTAGATCGGTTCGGACTGGTTACTTCTTATCTCCCAGCATTTATCTCGCGATGTTCTCCGTTTGACGCCCGCCTTCCGAGAAGAGATGGGGAGGACGAGCTGTGCCGACACCTTGGGCCTGGTTGCCCACGGAAACCTATAGACAGAGCCTCTATAGAGCCTCGGCACTGTTCCTGTGTTCCCATTGACGTGTTACTTTTCTGTCTATATCGTACGATTATTTAGTTTGTTGAGCGTCAGGTCACTGCAGGGAAATGATATATTACATCAGAGAGTTATTTCAGGCATGAAAGGAAGCAGTGTCACTATCAGCTTTGGTTTTCTTACTAAATCACCCCTATACCTCTGAGTAAGAGCTGTGTATATACAATGTGGTGAACAAATATATGTATATCTCTGCAGTTTCTCTGTAGCGGTGGAGCAGCATCCCATGGGGGGTGTCTCCTGCCTCAGGCCCTGTGCATTCTGGGATGGAATCAGATTTCACCGTGACCTCATACTGAATAAGTGGCGATGATGGATGGATTGATTGAGATGTTACCAATGATAATGACTCATGTCTATGTTCAGCTCATCAAATCAGGAACTGTTTAATTTAAGTGGCCCGGTAAAGGCGTACTGCAACAAAGTATAACATACGGAGCACAAGTGACCTGTTTTGATGCACCTTCCATTACTGGAGTAACGAACAACGGATGGGCATTGTTTACGGTAGCTAAGACAGGTAATAGAAGTAAGTGGGAAGCTAAACCTTCATTTCTTGCCGAAGTTATTTCATGCACGGTTGATTTTATTTAAATTGAGTGACACCGCTGGTGCCCGGAGCAGGTGGGGTGTGTCTGCTTCTAAGTGACTCATAATATTTTATGACTTTGAAAAAGGGCAAGAAAGGTTAAAGGGAAAAAATGCACACACACACACACACTCACTCACGCACACACACACACACACACACACACACACACTCAATGTGCTTCTCCATCCCCAGCTCAGAAATTCTACACATCATATTTACACAATAAAAAAAATCCAATCTACCTTGTTTTTAATTGCAAATCCTGCTCTGGGGAGCCTTTCTTCTGCTTGGGAGGCAACAGTCTGCCTTCTTCCAGAAACCATGGTGCAGTCAATTATGGTAATGAATTGTCAATAAATATAAAAAATTAATATGGCCGACTCTCCCTGAGTGGCAGCTGAGGACTTGCCTCCCAGACAAATTTGCTGCTTCTGCAGATATTAAGGGCACCTGAAAGGGTAGCTGTGCACCAAGGGGGCTTCTGTGTGAGGCCTGGTGCAGCAGCTATGGGGGTCTCAAGCCAACCCCCCCCCCCATCCACTCCTCATAGCCCCCACCAAACAGCCATGTGTTTATCTGGTCTGAATAGCCAATCCACCTCTGTTCTGACGCTTCCTCACCACTGTCCTGGTGTGACAGCCTAGAGAACTACTCCGGCGCGGCGGGAGTCCCCTTCAGTATAT
>JAODUD010000043.1:7159717-7172077 GCA_026784285.1 Stomatorhinus walkeri | reverse complement strand
CCCCCCCCCCCCCCCCCCCCGCCAAGCACAACCGCGGTTTAGCGACGGCTGCCTTGCTCGTCCTCCCTGGATAAGTGCGTCGGCTAACGAGATGAAATGTAAATGCGAAGCATCTTGACCTTGTGCGCTAGGAGAACTACGCTCTGTTAGGGCCTCGTGGGCCGACCCTTGTTGCCATGCTAAATCCTCGCAACCCCCACCCTCGCGCGCACGCAGTTGCAAAGACAGCCAATACACATTATATTATCTATGGTCCAAAATTTATTTGTGTTTACAGATGTTTACACATGCTGACCATAAGCATTCAGTAAAATCCCTCTCACTGTTACCTACCCAGTAGAGACAGTATGATCTCATTGTGTGCTATGCTGTTATGATTAAAGAATTAGTTCAGGTTAATCAATGATAGGTGGCTTTACAGAGCACAGCGATGAAATAGCTCAGACCAAGTCGTGACGTTTGTTTGTTGTCATAGGGCTTGTTGTTATGTAGCTGCGGTCCACAGATAAGCTATTTGGGCAAATAGGCTTTTCTAGAGTCCCGTTCATTTTTGTTAATTTATTAATGAGGGCTTATAAGGTCCAGCTCAGGGTTCGCTCCGCTTTGCACCCTCACCCTTCTGGGATAGGATCCGCACCACTGTAACGCAAACTGGGTAAATACTAACTAACTAATAAAATGCTGAATTGTTAATTAATAATTACGGGTTACTCTCACAAATCGCCAGTTCAAGAGGGTGTAAGTAGCCTATTTGAAATTTACTGTGGTGCCTTTCTGCTGTACAAATGTCTCGCCATTTATTTTCTCCCGTGAAGCAAAAAGAAGCTGTCGGTAAATGCGGTGCTGAGCCACATGTTGCAGCCCTCGGTCATTTTGTTGCGTTTATCCCTGGGAATCTGTTCATAGCAAAAAGTCCATCAGACTTCATACAGTATGTTTGGATACGAAACTAACCCAGTGCTGCCAAGATACTATCACTTGTACCAAGTGATAAATTAATATTAAGCTTTGTCTACGTCGTTATAACCAGACATCACATTTCATAGGCTATCATTGTATTGGAGCGGTGCATCAGTTTTATGGACCCAACGTTGTGTTTAATCTATCCATCCATCTTCCGCTTACCCTCCACAGCGTTGTGTGAATGTATTCTTATGACAATACTCATTCTCCTTTTTCCGTAGTTTGCATTTCTCGCTAGGCATTAGTCGAGAAACGTCCAGACGTATACCCACATGAAATAAGTCTGATCTTTCTGCTCCTCTGCTTCCCTTGTTAGTTTAATCCATGTAAACGCATCTCCTTTGAAGCTGTTACCCTAAGTATTTGATTGGACACAATTCTGTCGTTACGTTTCTCTGAAAATAGCAGGAAAAACATGATTGCATCCATGCAGGATTGAGAACCACCATGGCACTTCGGCTACACCAACCGGACACTGTACAGCACGATCTCTTTGGTGTGGGTATCTGGGGAATCTTCCTGAATGTGCCCACCTCCCCTCCAACCCTCAGCATCACCACAACTCCCCCACCCCCCACCCCAACCATCTCCACCATCACCACACATACTACGTCAAAGCTTGAATTAAGATCAAAAACTAATCCACTTTCAATTTACATCTATATTTCAGGGCTGTCATGGAGCCGCACGCCGCGAATAGAGTGGCGGTCATTTTTTTTATTTTGTTGGTGGGACTGACAGCTTTATATCACGAAGCAATCGGGATCCAGGGGAGACCCGGGAACTGAGGAGGCAGGCTGTAGCATGCAGCCGGGGGACATTGGTCAGTGGCAAGCGTAAATAACCGGCCAGCAGGCCACTCTTAGCTCCACATCACATTCCTCACAAGCGTGGGAGCAACCGTACCATACTGACAAGGACTAGAACGCAGCAAAAATATAGAGTGATGTGTAAACTCTCGAACAAACTTTCACCATACTGTGTATTTCATTATACCAGCCATTTACACTGCTCCAAAATATTATTGTCATACAGAACACACTCTTTTTCACTATTTAATTGTATTGCAACCTTACATTTTGGTCACACAACACACTATGTGACTGTTTGCTTATATTATTACCCAACATGTTTCTAACATTGATGACTCTGTATGACTGTAGGAAGCTGAATGAATAATGCTTAAATGTTAAAGACTAAATCTGTACGAAAATGCAAACATTTTTCACAATAATAACGTTTTTTTTTTTTTACGTGTGTCAGTAGAATAGGAACATGCGTGAGACAGTCATCAGAAATGCTCATTAGACCTACAGATTTTGAAAGTGAATGCAGATTTTTGAAATCGGCAAACTGATGGGTTTATTGATAATAATATGGAGCTGTCGTGTATCAGCCGCCTGGGTGTGTTTGGTTCAGTCATTTATTATTTTTTTTACAAGTCACAATCTTTACAGTGGTGACTTGTCAAGGGGTCAAAGGGAGAAACGTATGATCCCAAACCAATCTGCCTTTAGAAATAGTCCCATTCTTTTAAATGACCTGATGTAGTGGTGGCGGTGACATCGGCCGAATCCATCGTCCCATAAACCATGACAACCCAGGTCAAGTTAATATGTTCATCCCCACGGGCCGAGTCACAGCCAGGGCAGTCGTTAACTACTTTTAACGTACTTTTGTTGCCGCCTGTGGGCTCGTGGAAGCCATCGCCACTGTAAATACTGGCTTGACAGTTTGATGTCACAGGACATCTTTTCCAGGATTGGAAACCTGTAAACAGGCCACTGCCACCAAATAGTTCTGAGGGACGAGATTGCGGCGGTCATTTTCCATCGGGACAGCCGACCAGCTGGACGCACTGTATTTTATGTGCAAAGCGATTGGTCATCGTGCAGGTTATGGCCAAAGGAATGATTCTGCAGCTTTTGTGTATAGATCATAAACCTGGGCTGAGAAAGCTGACAGCTGTGTGTGCTACTGTACTTTAGTTGTTGTTACTTTAATTTTCACGTCAAAGTTAATGGGGCTACCTATTCCGTACTGACCCGTATCAGACAACAGACCATTTTCATGCACAACAGTATCATCCACCAGTTACAGCACTTATCTGACATGCATGAAAACTCGACCAAATCCAATCAGAAAATGAAATTGATGACTGCGATTATCATAATATTACCCATATAAACGGTCACTGTAGTTCTTTTATGTGCAGATTGACCGACTATTTATTAAATATTAAATATAGTCATAACAAAAAGATCATCAACAAAAACACAGTAAGCTGAGTACCAGAGAACAGGGCCCAGCTAAGCGGATCTTTGGAGTGTCGCGCTATTTCAGGGGCCACGTCTCCCAGAAGTGACCCAGGGATCCTTGCTGAGGTTCCTTTTTATTCTGTCATTAAAGTGGACCTTGGAATTAGTTACTGACAGAAGCCATTGATGGGAAATATTCCCCTCACAGAAAGGCCGTGCCAAGAAAATCGCAGGCTCCTTGTGTTTTGGGAAGCTGAGATACGATGAATACACACAGATTTGTCTCCTTATTCAAGCATTTTTGTGTGTTTATACATTTTTGTCTCTTTGTTTATAGTGATATTTTAGATTATATATTATAAGCGTCTTATACTGAGCTGTAATTTACCTATGACATACCAAAAGGAAGTATTAATTATAATATAATATAATATACAGTTAATGTGCGGACATTTAATGAGGGAACGGGAATCATACACGTAAATGAGTTTTACAGAAGATTAATTGGAGAGGATGCTGAAATGAACTGGTCTGTGAACAATGAAAAGGTAAAAGGTCCAGAAACCACGAAAGACACCGGTTCAGTAACAGAGCAGGTGCCGAAAAACTACTTTTATGTATGACATGAATGAACGTGAAAGTGTAAGACATTTTTAAATGACGTTCGCTGGTATAAACGTGCCCTGGGAACAGGCACACGGCTCTTCCTGACGCTTTCGTTCTTCGTAAAATAAAGCAGCTGCAACACTTTATTTATCAGTCAATTCAAGTGTCAGACGGACATAAGGAAGCAGAACTTTATTTCTGCTCAAATTAAAACCACCCATGAAACTACTTTCATGCAATCTGTGATTAGGTGGCTGACCCTTGCCGCCACAGATTTGTACAGGCTGTGCAAGTCTTAATTAGGCTGGTAAATTAGAATGTTTTTTTTTCCCATGAAGAATTCGAAAGCCGAATGTTCTGGAAAGACACAAAAGAACCCTGAGAAATTTAGATCACCTTTAATGTTAAAGACAGCAATTCAGATGCTAAAAAATAAATTTTAGCAACTACGATTCAATTCATGCATATAATGTAAATACTGGTATGAATTCAGATATTTACTGCTTGCTTTATATGTGCTTTTGTTTTGTTTTTATTCAATTTGTTTTTATTCAAATGATTCAGTCACTGTTTTCATTATGAAACCACATAATGTAATTTCCATATGAAAGTGTTGGTACTTGAAAAAAGAGGGTAATTAAAGCAGAAATGGCAATGAGACAAAGAGCTAATTAAAACATGAACAAAAGCAACCTTGTATTGTAATTAAATTAGTAATACTCCTATTTTCTGCACAAAGCACATCATATTAAGTCTATAAAGAGAAAATAAGCTGACAAAAATTATTTTGATAAGTTTCAGGATAAAATATATATATATATATATATATAATATGTGTGTGTGTGTGTAGGATAATACTAGATAATTCTAGGCATGCAAAACTATTCATAAATATTGATGAATTAGTTTATTATTATACCATTGTGCTCTGGTCAAAATTATATATATGTAAATAAAAGCTGTATATAAAAATACATAACATTTACAAAGAAATTATATGTTTCAGTTTGTAATATTGTGATATTCAGTGTGAAAAGCACAAACTCCCTTGTGACAAACCATCTGTCTAATGCTTTAATTTAGCGAATGTGGATGTGATAATTCTCCCCAGCTTTTTGCCATTTTCCTATTAAACAAGAATTTCCTCCCTGTGTCAGAGATGAAACGCGATCTGTACGTGTTTTGTGTCACCTCAAACTGTACCCCAAAAAGAAGATGGAAAATCAGGGAGACCTGGGGCTGATCATTATCAGAGCAAGGATTATGATATTTTTGTATTTACAAGAGGGCTTCCAAAAGCGGAGGACATGCAGCAATTACTCACAAATTGCGAGGCCCGTCGGGTCAAGGAGAACACGGTGTCAGAGACTCGATCCCAGTGCCGCATAAGTATGAATGTGGCCATGATTTATTTTACGATATGGAGGGTCACCTGCAAACCCCGTGTCGCTGGTGACTTAACGGGTTCACCTTTCTTTGAGGGAAAACGGTAACGAACTGCGCCCTCTCAGGGTGATTGGATGTTTCTAGACCTGAGGTTCAGTAGGTAGGGAGTTCACGACCCCCATCCATACAGCTCTGACCTCACACCCCCCACCCTCACCCCCTACGTCGCAAATCAGGCAGCAGAATCAGATTCTGAATCAGAAAAAGGTTTGCAGACCAAGTATGATCACACACACAGAGGGAATGTTTTTCCAATTGTCAATGACTCTCATACATAGAGGAGATACAAACATAGTTTAAACAAGACAAGACAATGGTCACATGTAGGTCAGTTGATATATACAATGTGCATGTGTGGTTAATAAGTGTATAAAAAGTGCAGGAGTGCACTACCAAGAATGCAATAATAAATACAATATATACAGTACAATACAATAATTACAGTGAGTCGTCACCTTGTATGGCCTGAAGGATTTCTATAAAAACACTTATAATCGCTTAAACTATACTTATAAAGCCAAATGTAATTTTAACTTATATAAATGGGAATTTGTGGTATGTCTGTTTTTGAATCCAGAATAAACTCTCCTTTTCGTAAGTGTAATGCATTTTCTACAAATTATAAGAATAATGTCATTAAAGTGAAGGATAAAGTCATCTGATGTAACACGGGCAGGATAATACAGTTTTTAAGATGCTTTCCAGTTTCCTCAGGGTAATCCTGTGCTAATCTAACTGCAATAGTTTATTCCACATTATTTTGTATACAGAACCTGTTCATAGTCCTTATCTTTAATGGTGTTTGTTTTAATCCAGCCATATACCTTCTAACCACTGGGGTACAGAGTCATTTGAATTTAATATTTTATTCAAAAATGTGGCTTGTTACCTCCTTTTTATAATAACATGCCAAAAAAACAGCAGTAAAAAGTACTGAAAATGTATGTCGGGGGCATGTGGAAGCTCTTCATCCATTAAACCTGGCGAGATTCTCTGTTTTCCTAAAAGTATTTAAATGGTAATGTAGCGATTTGAATGTGAAATTCCCCCTTGCTACTTTGTCATCATGCTACACGCAGGACCCTGATTTAAAAACCGCAAGAGGCAGTGAAATATTAGCCTGTGCTGGGGCATCACAGTGAGAAACGGTCGGCTCTTTACTCTGGGTGTTGGTGCTTAATATCACACTGAAATGCATAAACGTTAGCTGGACCGTGAAGGCCCGGCCAGTCCGGTACTTCGGATCAGAAACTCGTCACTCTCCAGATCCGTCTAAGCAGCCTTGACACGATGTGTCCGCTAGCTTCTCTGTGCTGTGTATCAGCAAGACAAAGAAATGAAAGCGAAAGATACAAATTCAAACATTCTGATTCATTATTGAGGAACTGTCTGCATTGATAGATTAATTTTCAATTAATCAGATTTATTAGCCTTTGTTTCTTTTTGAGTCTTTAGCAGTTGAAAATTACATTTGAAAATAAAAAATATAAATGGGTCCTTACTTGGTTCTTCTCATTCTATTTTAACTTTTATCTTTAACCTTTTTAATTCACAAATTCCACATACTTCAGTTTGAAAGAAACTTGCTTTGTTGAGCTCACTGTACGTAAAAATCACAAATGCATTTTGCTTTTTTTAACCACACTGTAATAGCTCCAGCCGGGGGCAGTTTGTCACTGCAGGTTAATCAATATCTAGAACTAAAGTCCCTAAATTCTTCATTAATGGGGGAAAATATTTTCTTCTCAATCGCTTGCACCAAATCTTTTGTACTGTTCGGGCATATTAGGGAGACTGTGAGTGGTGCAACTGTTTTTGCTTCAAAAGAAATATCAAGTGGAGAAAAGACGTGAGGGAGGACGAATGAAATTCAAGTTGATAAAAGGTAACATCCCTTGTACTGAGAGAAGCGAAATCCGATGGCCTTGCTGACACAATGCTTTGTAGGAGGCTTCATTTGGTGCTGTTTTCCACCACGTGCCCCGTGCAACCTGGAACCAACGCTGAGCCCTGACAACGGGCCACGTGCCGCTTGCACTCCCATCCTGAGGCCGAAAAAAGTGACTGTTCCCCAAAATCCAGAGGCAGACTCATATTCAACATATTGTATATTGAGATATATTGAATCTCCACTAATTTGTTAGGTTATTGATTATTTTGTCTGCAAAAGAGGAAAGAGGTGAGCTACTTAATAGCAATGCCAGATTTTAATAAATCATAAGCAATTCACTAAAATTACAAATGTATACTTTATATGCCAGAGGTGTCCAAACCTATCCGCAAAGAGCCTCTGTGTATGTGGGTTTTAGCTGTAACTCCCTAATTAGATTACTAATTAGAGGACTGATTGGCTGAAGCGTCCTCACACCTGGGTTTGAACAGCTGACCTAAAGGTTACCCTGAAAACCTGCGTACACACCGGCGCTTTGCGGATAAGATTGGCCGCCTCTGCTATATGCAATGAAATGTAAACTGTAATATATGTTATGCTTTTGTGTTTTCTGATATAAGTAAACTTCATATTTAAACTTAATTCAGAACTAAGATTAATATATTGTGGAAGTTGGAAAATGCATTTGGGAAAAAATGTAAATTACTGTAAATCTTTAATTCATAGAACTGCCAAATGTATTCCCAATCCTATGCATTTATTTTGCGAATAAATGTATTATCATGTTTTTGATCATTTCAGTTACTTAAATATAATGCTTTTCATCTTGTTAACAAAATGAACAATTATAGAATAATTGGGTTAAAAATAATTGTGGCTTCAATATATAGATGCATGTTCCAAATTTGAATAATTTTAACTTCAAACACAAAATATTAAAAAGTAGAACATGTTAAATGTGTTCCTGCTTTGAAAAAAAAAACTGCAAAAAAGAATGAATGAATTAGCACACTTGTGTTTCAAACTTTTGCTCTACATCAAACAAAATTCAAAAATTAATTGTAATGCAGCTAATTGTAAAACCACTGTATGGTTAAGAAGTTATAGACAACAAACACTTCACTTGGGTGACCCACAGCACCCCTGAGAAATATAACGGGAACTAGAGATAGAAAAACAACACTTGTTAAATAATATAACAGCAAAATATAATAGCAAAAACATCAAGATGAAAAAAATATTGTCTCTCATAGAATTCCTATAGAACACCTTGAATTAGTAGCTTGCTGAAAAACAGATGCATTGTTTAAAGCTTTTAACATATGAGCATAAAATGCTAATTACATTGTGTCATATGTACAAACTATATATACAATGTACAGTATAGCATACCTATAAAAACAGCACATTCTATGAACCTGTGTAACTGAACCTCTTCATGTTTCCTTTCACTCCTTAACGATCTCATAGATAATAAACATTTGTCTTTGATTATTTAAGCCAGTGTTTCCCAACCCAATCCTTGGGGAGCCACAGACAGTCCACGTTTTTGCTCCCTCCCAGCTCCCGTTAGGCTATACAGTATATTACGAATGCATTTAGGTGCTAAACCAATGGCGTAGGGGAGAGTTTGAGATTGGGGGGGGACATGAGTTAAGTACAAAGGTGTGCTTTTTTTGGGGGGGGGTGAATAAAGTCAAATGAAATACCGGGGGTGAACCACATCCCCCTGGTTCCTACACCTCCACGCGAAATCGTCCCAGAGCACGATGGGGGCCCGTAGCACCACGATGGCAGAGAGTCCCTCTCTCGCGCTGTTCGCTAGCAGGACGCACACCCTTTGCTTTTTCGATTTGGATCATCAGACCCAGTCTGCAGATTCGCAACTTTACCCCTTTTTCCTGCTTCCCCGAGCTAGCCTTTGCAGTGAGTTAGTGTTCCTGGAAGCGGCCATCTCTTGTTCTGGCTGCGTTACAGTGCGGCAGGTAAAATCTGTAGAAACCATTTTATTTATGGTGTTGGCCTTGGCAACGGAAATTTCAATGCGCCAAAATGAGAACCACGATTACACGGCAGAGTGTGGTGGTGAAGAAAGCTGATCTTTTTTTCATTTTTTTCCAATGGAAACATGGCAATTTCTGAGGCTGCAAAAAAACAGACCCGACAGAATCCAACTTATTGAAGTTGCATTACTGGCCATGTGCAACAAGTGCATTCAAATGCATTCAGACAATATATAATTCCATGTTGAAAACATGCAGCATTTACACTCTAAAGCTCACATAAAATGAAGATTTAAGTAATTCTGTAGTATTTCAGGTTTAGCTTTTAAAGGCGCAGATGATTTGAGAGAATAAATTGTTTTTCTGTTTAGTTGCTCGCGCTCTGATGTTGCAGAATCTTCTAACACATTTTAAGGGTGAGAATATCTTGTTTCTGGAGTGGTTTTGAGTTGCACATTTTATTTATTTTGTTTATTTTAAAAATTGATTATCAGCTAAACTGTTATTATCATTGCTTGGAATTATTATCAAGGACATAACTTATTTTATTAATATATTTTTGCTGTTAGCAAAGACTGCAGCCAATAATAGTTTTATTAGACCTCATTCCAAATGATCTATGAAGCTTACAAATATTACTAATATTAATATTTGAGGAAAGCTATTCATTTGACAAACAAAATAATCTTTTTCAGACAAATATTTTTAAATTCAACCCTGCAGGAAATATTAAGAACATAATTTTCATAACATTTAATCATAGCAAATTATGAGAAATTTTTATTCTTAATTTTAAAAATAAGTTTCTTAAAATCTATATCTGTACTGAGATTGCTAGTCACATTTTTATTAAACACACAAATTAACTGCTGAATTGAAATAAGCTGTTCACTATGCAAAGTATAAGATAGTATTTGGTAGGTCATGAAAGAATATAGTTTATATAGTAATATATAAAGCATATAGAATTTAGAATATGACAGACCTTAGCATGAGTCCTTAGCATGTATTAGATGGTCTAATTTAGCTATTTCCAGAATGAGGTTATCATAATACACATTGCATATAGAATTATTAATGATGTATCTCAAAAGCAACAATTGGTTTGGATCACTTTTTGACAGCTAAACACGGATACAAGCTCATGGCACTTGGAAGTAATTTGCGAGTTGAGTTGGGGGGGGGAAAGGCCAATGTTTGTATCCATTGGTGAGCTGGGAAGACGTTGGTGAAAAGGCATGTCGCTTTTTTCTAAAGAAACAAACAAAGTAAGAGAGGAATAGAAAGGAATAGAACAGTAATGCAAGCATAAGCAACAAATGAGGAGTCAGAAATGCAAGATGCAAAATATAAGCCAAGATATAATTTGCTAATTAAAGTGACACTAAAAAATGATGGCCCTGTAGAGAATTCTTTAGAGCGCACCAGTACTAGTAAAATGAATGGTCTTTATGTTAAACCAGGCAAGCTATTGTTTTTCAAATGTTTATCGCTTGTTACTTGTGGAAGGCTTGGAGGAAAGATAAAGACATATGGAAGCTATTAGAGAAATAAGAGACAAGGAGGTTTAAATTCACCGCAAGAGTTCACACTTTTCATACAAGGGCTGCTAATGTCTCTGACCCTGTCACACAAAAACAGCTTAATTAGTTTGTATACCCTGGATTCACAGGGTTTCAAACACAGCTAAATGTCACTGAGACGTTCGTGTGTGATGGATCACAGAGCCTCCAATTGTATGGAACATGTAACTTTTCTAAGGTTGACTCAGGGTCCGATCTTGCTGAGTAAAAAAATAAAAAACCTGTTTTTAATGGGAAGAGAAAAACACTTGAAGATTGGATCTAGATATATTATTATGTTCATGTTTAACAAACACGTTTATGTAAATACAATAAATGTTTTTGCTTTTGAAATCAGAATTGTTTGCATATATTCTTAGCTAGTCAGGTTTGCTTACTAAGTTTGCATCTGAGAGAAACAACGACTGGGGAAATTTGAGAAGATAAAGCCAAGATTTAAAGTGCATTTTATATGCATATTCCTGCATTTGATAATCATATTCGCTAAAGTGTGATCTTGTTTAAGATATTATTTTGCCTAATTAATGGGCAAAGAAGGTTATGTTTTGTCCTCAACCAAAAGCAAAACCTAAAATAGATCAAAGACAGTTGTGTTTTTGTTTGACTTGTGAATTACACAAGAACCCCTTGGTTTCTTTACAGTGCAGAGCAAGGGTAACAGCAGCTCCCATAAAACCTTTTCCCACACTTCAAAGAAATTAATGCATTTTGAATCTATTTCCACAGCCGTACTTCTGTGGCATCCTTAAGAGCGCCATCCAAGCAACGGCGATCTTTGTCGTGTTCAGTCCACCTCCAAGAATATGCCAATGAACCGTAATGGTCATCTCACTTACCAGCCAGCCCCTGGAGTTCATCTTCATAGCTTCTGAAAATTTTTTAACTATTTAAAAATAATACTTAAAATGTTGATTTTGAAAACCAGGAAGTACCAAAGAAAAAAAAAGAAAAAAAAAAAACTTGACACCAGATATTGTGGTGGCGAACGTTTTAGCATTTTTTTGCCTAAGTCCAAGGATAGGATTTTTTATTGCATCTGAAATCCATTGAAAATATATAGGTAACATTTTACTAAAGTCCCTGATTTTAGTCATTTACACACACATTCATAATGAATAACAGTGCATTCATAAATCATTATGAACATGGTTATAAATATTTATCAAAAGAAATAACACATTATAGCTGTGTGTATTATGCATTATGAATGCTTTATGAATCTCATCTATAATGCATTATAGATATCTTTATAATGCATTATAATGGTTTGCTTTGTACTGCATTATAAAGGTATCTATAGTGCATTATAGGTGAGAGCTTCATTATGTAGTCATAATGCATTATATAAATATGGCTTTAATGTAATATTACTTATTTATAGCCATGTTTATAATGCTTTATAAATGCATTATAATGCATTATGAATGTGTTTATAAATGATTAAAAAGGCCTGAAGTAGTGTTACCAATATATATTAGTTAAAACTGGGAAATTGTAAGCCATGTACACCCCTGCTAATATGAATGTGGAATCAATAATAATAATAATAATAATAATAATAATAATAATAGAGGTCAAACTGCCATAATGCTGCAAACACATATAGTATC
>JAODUD010000043.1:7130662-7154186 GCA_026784285.1 Stomatorhinus walkeri | reverse complement strand
AGGACCTGACAGTGATACAATTAATCTCTCAGTAGGAGGACTTGAACCCACAACCTTCCCGATACAGGCATAGATGTTCCACTGCACAAGTATGTAGAAGCTCAGCACTGCCTTCCAAATCAGATAACAGGTGTAGCTATAAAGATGAGCTTTGCAGAACACTTTACCAGGGAGAACTATCCTGTCCCGGCGAATTCCTTGGAAGTATCAAGCTCCGTTTCCACGCCATGCTCTTTAATGTCCCGCTCCCAGTGTTTGATCGCTGTTCACCTACAGCAGAAACAGGGAAACCTTCTTTTCCTATTTAATGCTTAAATCACAGTTTACGTTGTGAGTTGCACTGGGGGGTAGAGGGGTGTCAGACTTGGTTATAAACTTCAGCATCACTCAGCGTCTGGGAACCCAGGAATTTCCACTGCTACCTCGGCCTTCGTCCACCCTCCAAAAAATGTATAATTGTGTGACACGTACCTCCTCTATTTTTAATTCAATATTTAATTATTTAGGTTGCATAAGTTTATTTAAATTCAAGTCGTAATTTATTAAATCTAACAACTGTGAGCTGTATCTCACCCACAGCCCAGGGAACGCCAGGCACTGGACTTTGCTTGCTGTGGATATCAATCACAGACTGCACACATATACACACAAACGGACATTTAAAGAAACAAATTCACCTGTACTGAATGTGTTTAGTTAAAAATCCCCCAGAAACACAGTGAAAACTCAAACAAGAATCAAACCCAGTTCTGGAGGTATGAATAAACAATGTTTACCACCGAGCCTCCTCTCTCTTTTATATATTCCTGATAAAATTGCTCAGCGTTGCTCCTTGGGTGAAATTCTACAGTGCCAGCGTTCGCTCCACTACTGGTTGAAACTCATACGTGTTCTACAAATTTATGTTTCTGAACCATCTTTGTTACAGCTATATGACATCTCAGTATAAAGAACCCTATATGATATTGCCCGATAAATTGACCGGGGGACCTTTAAGAACGGCAAGTGATCCTATAGTTAAAGCTTCCTTGATCACAGCTGGTGGTAAAAAGCACGTCATTTCAGCTCCCGTGTGATTTAGTTCTTTTTTTATTTTAATGAAATAGTCTTTCGTTGGCTCTCTTCCAACCGCAGAAAGACATAAGTGGATAAACTGTTGGACAACAGATGGATGATATGTAAGTATAGCGTATTACTATATATATATAATATATATAATTCTCTCTACCGAGCGAACTACTAGGCCGATAATGCACTGTAGGCCTAATTTGATGTCTCTTAGTGTCGCTATGTAACATTTGTATTGTTTAAGAAAATGTTTGTCAAAATTTATCAAAGTAGACTAGAAATTACATGTACATGTCCCCCTATTTAAATAAGTTTTGTAAAACCCTCATTTCCACATTATCGTTATAGATTTCTGTTCCCGTCGTTTAAACATTTCTCTGCAATACGTGGACGACAGTGGGGAATGAAATCTGATACTGCCCCCTTGTGGTTGACATGCAAAACGGCGACAATGCTTTCAGCTTTCTAGTGAGTACAGGGAAACGAGAGAGCCGAAGCAACGTAACTCTGACATGGGGTCAACTTTTTTCTCTCTCTTTCTCATCCTCATTCGGTCAAAAAATTGACAGGGCAGTGTGTGCGCCCGCATACAGGATAGCGGGGATTTTTCGAGTGATGCCTGATGTCTAAGGGCCGTGATATGTACGGCCAGGTGTAGACCTAACCCTGTTTATTTTTGCCTTAAAATTACAAAGGAAGCCACATGCATACAGAAGTAGATCCGTCTGTGTAAAGTTTGATACATTTATTTGCAAATCGCCTTAGTGTAGTGCATTTATTCAGCTCATCGAAAATGTAAATATGAATAGGAAATTATTAAATTGGACAAAAGAAAGTAACTATTATTTCCATACAAATGTATAACGGATAGTATTTAGGTGCAACAGCAGTGGCTCTTGTAGCCTATTGATTTTAAGTAAAAACATTTTCTGATTTTTTTCTCAATAAAGCTTGTTTGAACTAGTACATTTTCAAAAGATGTGTATAATACATGATTGTAAAACAAACACGTAAAAGTGTTCATTAAAATGAAATTTTACAGTGGAATAAAGTAAATTCTGTTTTATTCACAATGATGCGTTTTTATAAAATTTGATGCATGGTGGGTATTTTGCTAAATTTAAAGCTGGATTTTCAAACAACTAAATTAGGTAGTAATTTCACGTAGGTATATTTTTTCATTGTTGATTGTTTTGGTTTGTTTTAAAATCATATCCCGATTTTTTTTTAACTTTAAGAACAACCATTTTGTTAAAATGGTGAGTTATAATACTCTGACCGTACTTTAGGTCATACTTTTACCCCCTTTGTATGAAGTCTGGCTGTCATTGCAACAGGAGAATTACAATGTAAATAATTCTATGGTATGATACTTAAATGATAAGTAATATTTGCAGCGTTACATGACTTGACGAATATTAAGACCCGATCTGACATTTTGAATGAAAGGAAACAGACAGAGAGTCTGACTTTAAAAATAAACCAGACACACGCCGACTGGAAAACTTGCAGAAAAACAGATGAGGCCATTTGAAATTGAACACAAGGGAGATCTGTTTCCCTGCATTTCCTTTGGAAACGCAGTCCCACAGCGTACCTACACAATTAAAAGATCACAGAGCCCAATGTTCACGTTTCCTTTGATGGGCGAGCAAACAACCGTGACTGATACTATCTTTCTATTGGGTCGCTAAAACAATGTCCCCTTGATTGAAACTAATACAGACATACAAATTAAAAAATATTATTTAGCATAGTTAGCCCAAAGACTTCTGTTTTAGAGGCGTTTTCAAGACCGATAATTTGCAGTTCAATATGCCGGCTTTGTCAAGTGTTATACGTAAGAATCCCTGAGATTTCGAAGAAGCTATTGATTAGTGTGACTTCAAGTGACTCTGAATGACACTCACTAATTAACATCTTCTTTTGAATGTTTCATTTTAGTTCCTATAAATCTGGCTTGAAAGCCGCACATTTATACATGGGCTATACATTTTCCTTCTCAGAAATTTTCCTGCATACGCGTCATTTTAACCAATGCATTTTTGGTTAAAATGCATTGACTTCTTGAAGGGCAGTATAAT
Source organism: Stomatorhinus walkeri (assembly GCA_026784285.1). Lineage (NCBI taxonomy): Eukaryota > Metazoa > Chordata > Actinopteri > Osteoglossiformes > Mormyridae > Stomatorhinus > Stomatorhinus walkeri. The sequence continues at coordinate 7,151,034 of JAODUD010000043.1, read as the reverse complement.
CATTTTTAATACTTCCAAACCCTCCAGCGGAAACATCCAGTTTTATATTGCTAAAGAAAACAAGCCGTCAGGTAATGTAGTTTTAAAAGCATTTTAAATATAAATCTGTGATCCAACAATTACCAGTTCCATTTTTTACAACTTATGTGAGAATTTTCACGACAAAGCATTATAAATTTCTTTTCTTTTTTCACATTTTTAAGTTTGGGTCGCCAGGATGACATTTATTCTTGTAGAATTTTAATGTGTAAAGACTAAAATGTTTACATTTATACGAGGATTTCGTAACGTGATCTTGTCCCAAAAACCCATTAAGATTTCCCGATCTTATTTTTACCGCCATGTCTTTAGATAAGGAATATTTATGCTCTGGTTTATTTTTGCGTTCACATTAGCTTTATTTCATTAACTTTCAGTGCCTCGAGCAGCTAATCAGGCTCAGCAGCGGGTGATGCGGCATCAAACTAACTGAGCTGTAACTGAGAGGTTCATAAAATGAGAGTAAAACTCAGCGCGACGCAGGAGCGACGGGCTTAATCTCCGTCTTTGCACTAAACTGCCAGGGGTCCATTCCCAAAAGAGCATTACGGCAGCACAATGACTGCAGAAAAGATCATTATTGTTCTGCATGCGCTTGTGAAATATGCCCCGGCTGTCTAAACTTTAAAGGTACAGTGTCTGCTTTCGATGACGGAACCCGGCGAGAAAACATGTCAGGTAGGCTATAAGAATAACTACGCTATTCTTTGAAAAGTCAGGCCTCACTTCCTATCTGACATACGCACCAGATAAAACCTGAATACTTTCTCTCTATTATAGCTGCTATTATAACTCTGTTATTTCTTTTCTTTGGCGATACGTTTTTCCAGAGTACACATACCATGAAACCAGAGCAGCTCGCACTTTAAAGAACATTGGATTCCTTCGAATAGCTCTGCTGTCATGTGTGAGAACGTAACGGTCAAGATGGCTTCTTGCTGTTGATTCTTACTAATGGGCATAGACCTCTGCGGAGCAAAACACAACACCAATTCAGACTAAATACAATGAACTATTCTATAAATCAAAACTTTGTACAGAAATGGAGGAAGACGTGAAGGAGCTGCTGGTGTTTGCCACAAAGTACCTTTAATAGCATGAGATTATAAAACAAACTCAGAACTGAATGATACTCTGAGTTCACTTGAGAGCAACCTGTCTGTCTGGGTTCAATAACAGAGCAAGTGGAACCTTGAGAGAATCGTTTCACAAAAAGGAAGAACGAAATACACGAGGAACAAGCGTCCGTGAGGTGACTCACATTAAGCACACGCCTTTCTCAGCCAAACAATTCCACTCAAATGTACACATTTAGGGCAATTTTTTTCACGATTTCCATCTGCTGTATCTGAGCACCGTTTTGATGTCACTTCCACTTAAAATAAACGACCACAACGGTTCACAGAATTATATCCTGCACAGAAATTCGAACTCTTCCATATCCCCCTGGCTTTCGGTGCTGTACGGACTGCAAAATCCTCTCCTTCAGTATAACACTTGTACTTAGCTACGAAGTAGGATTATTTAACATCTATGCTTTAAAAAAATGAAGATTAAAGTAAAGCTAGGCTCTGATTAACATCACAGAGTCATGGAAAGGTGGAGACATCGCAGGATAATGCCTAGGTACCTACCTTAGGTCACACCAGGTGAAAGGTCACTCCTTTGTGGTCACAGAACGAGCACCGGTCCCTATCAGAGCTGTGAAGGTCCCGGGTAGATACCCTTTCAAAGCTCACGTTGTACTACAACAGTCCACAAAGATGAGATCCACTACATAGCCCAAACCGTCTTTGTACTGAATTCTCGGCTGGTTCTGTCAGCATTTTAGGCCCGATCGGGTATTTGTCAGTGAGTCATTCCAAGCATTACAGGATTCTTTGGGCTAAACTCATATTTGGACCGTTTCCCCACTAAATCTGTTTTAATTCTGCTTGGTGTAAAACTACCTTACCCTCCAGGTAACCGCTAAATAAGAGCAGCTGCGGAAAGCTCTGACTCACACGGCAGCGGTTTGTTTTTACTGCTGTCCCAGCTTACGGCGGTACAGCTGCCAGCCTCACCTTTAAATCGAGACTGCTTGGAAAAATCTGGCAGGAGGTGACCTGAAATAAGAACTATGAACAATCGAGGCCCAAAAATTAGCTGTGTTAGTCCGAACCCATCTGGACAAAAACGGTACAAGACAGTCTCGATGTTTATGCATTTACAGCTGTTTGTTTATATAGATTTACATGGCTTAATATATCAGATTGAAAATCTTTGGCAACATCACCCAATAATGCATGTGCTCGGCACAAAATATAGCTAATATCATTTTTAAAATTATAAGTGCATGGGGTTGATTGGTTTTGTAAGATTGGGGGTATTTGGATTTCTAATTTAATTGTATGACATGCATCAACCATTTAGCCTGTATATGCGTTGTCACACATCAGACACTATATTTGCATTAATGAAGTTGAGTTACACAGGAAAATGTAGGGAGGCGACTTAGGTAACAACTCAAATGAAATATTGCCACCTGGTGGATAATCAGGAAAAGCAAGGCAGCAAACAAGGAAGTGAATTCCTGTTTGCCGATATCTGGTGAGCTACCAGTAATGCACTGGGAAGGATTCTAACTTCTGTGATTTCAAATAAATCTCTAACCTTGCGAAAAGATTATGTGATCATGTGGCACAACTTTTTTCTACATTTAACTTTAAATTCTAGAAAATCCACTGTCGTCTTCTACACAATGCAACACCCGTCCAGCCACCTTCCATGCGTACATTGCAGGGTCACACTGGGACAATACGTCATTCACTGGGGACATACATTCCGGATAAAGGTATGGAACAACTTCTAAGACACACAATTCACAGCCAACGAGGATTTTCTATGCAATTTTTTTTCATTGCGGGGTGTTTCACTGTCTCCTGCAATTAGTGCATTTTAGTCTCAACCCAGACTTTGCTTACCATAAGGCACAGTAACATTTAGCTGAGTACCAAAGACGTTTTAAGAACTTTATCCATGGTAGCACACAGTATGGTGCGAGCAGAATTCCGCTTGGCACTGTTCCTTCCGGCCCTGCAGCTTTTTTCAACGTAAATATTTTTGTACACATTACAGAAGCAGAAATATCCCTTCAATATCAGATGCCAATTGTGACAATAGCATGACATGTTATTGGTAGAGTAAAGGCATGCATGATTCAAGCAGTGAGACTGAATTGCGCTACCAGCAACTGTCTTAATATCCCGAGAAGATAATGATCTAGTACTGTAATAACTGGTAACATGATAGTAGGCAACAGCAATAGTAATCGGTAATAGTAACAGTAATAGTAATTGGTAACAGTAATCGGTAACAGTAGCAGTAACAGTAATCGGTAACAAACTCGAGATTATGTGATACATTGTGTGCAGATGAACATTTCTCCTGATAATGTCCAATATCATTGATGCTATAGACATGTAGACACATATTCTTTTAAGAAGTTGGTTGCCATTTTCCTTCAAGCTGAAGGAGACCCTTAGTTAACACAGGTTTTTGAGTCTATGTATTTCAGTTAGAAGCCTGGGAACAGTTACTAGAAGAGTAAAAGTGATGCAGAAGTTCCCACATCCTTCCATGCTTTCAATGTAAAACAGGAACCAGTACAGTTTGGATGTTAAAGATATGAAGCTGTAAGTCGGACAAATACACAATATGGACAAAAGTATTGGGACACCTGGCCTTTACACTTACAGGAACTTTTATGACGTCCTATTCTAAATCTACAGGCATCAGTATGGAGCTGGTCCCCCCTTTGCAGCTATAACAGCTGCCATTCTTCTGGGAAGGTATTCCACATGATTTTGGAGTGTGTCTGTGGGAACTGTTGCTCATTCATCCAAAAAAGTATTTGTGAGGTCAGGCACTGATGTTGGGCGTAAAGACCTGCCAAACAATCTCTGTTCTAGTTCATCCTAAAGGTGTCTGATGGGATTGAGGTCAGGGTTCTGTGTGGCCAGTCAAGTTCTTCCACACCAAAGTCATCCAATCGTGTCTTTATGGACTTTGCTTTGGGTACTGGGGAACAGTCATGCTGTTCCCACAAAGACTGAAATATGACATTGTCCAAAATGTGTTGCTATGCTGAAACAATAAGAGTCACCTTCACTGGAACTAAGGGGCCAATCCCAACTCCCACCATTATCCCTCCCCCACCAAACTTTGCAGCTGGCACACTGCAGACAGGCAGGTAACATTCTCCTGACATCCGTCAAACCCAGACTCATCCGTCAGACTGCCAGACAGAAGCGTGATTCGTCACTCCACAGAACACGTTTCCACTGCTCCAGAGTCCAGTGGCGGCGTGCTCTACACCCCTCTGTCTGTAGCTTGGCATTGCAGTCGGTGATGTGAGGCTTGCATGCAGCCGCTCGGCCATGGAAGCCCACTCCCTGAAGATCCCGGCGCAGTTTTTGTGCTGGAGTTAACGCCAGAGGAAGTTTGGAACTCTGCAGTTAGTAAGTCAACAGAGTGTTGGTGACTTTTACACACTATATGCCTCAGCACTCAGTGACCCTGCTCTGGTACTTTACATGGTCTGACGCTTTGTGGCTGAGTTTCTGTTGTTTCTAAATGTTTACACTTTACAATAACTCCACTTACAGTTGAATATCTAGCAAGTAAGAAATTTCAAGAACTGACATATTGCAAAGCTGATATCCAATGACAGTATTTAATGACAGTATTTTGACAGCTTGAATTTATTGAGTTGATTAAAACAATGTCACTAATGTTTGTATACTTGATTGTATGCCGAGGTGCTTGATTTGGGATGGGTCTGAATGAAACACCTGAATTCAATGATTAAGAGGTGTGCTCCAAAACTTTTCTCCATATAGTGTAGATGTAGTCCCATTGCTGGGTAAACACTGCCACCTTTTGGCCATTACGTATCAATGCGTTCTACAACCTCATGGAATAATCTGATTTTTGGAACAATAGTATTACTAATTCTAATTGCCTTATTCATTTAGGTTATAATACGTAATGACTGCTTTCAACCGATCTTACATGTGATGTGGTTTCAGTTTTTTTCAGCGTGAACTTCGCTTCCTTTAGTTTATTTTATTTTTGCATGAACTTCCGTAGTCGCTGTGTTGTCGCGTCTCTCCCAGCATTCAAAATTGGTATCACACACTCTGTGATTGGCCGGTCATAATAACTACGTCACCAGGCCGAACTTTACAGCAACCAAAAAAGTATAAATGTTTGGGAGCACCTACGTTCTACCACTAGATGGCACCAATTACAAACTCAATTAAAGCAACATCGCTTCAATATCCACCCCCCCATTTTTGCTGACATATAGATGATGATCGCGCTGCTATTCATGCCGTCTAGAGTATACCCCCAACCTCCCCTTTGCTGCCTAAGGTGAGATCTTGGATCGCCGCTGTAATTCTGACTACGATAAGTATTTAGAATTCGGATGGATGGATGAATGGTTATTTTGATCTTGTTTTGTCTTTGTTTAAAGCATGTTACATGTTCCTACGGCAACTGTTTAAATAGCTCCATGATCACTAAAGCTGAGCTGTATATGCAACGTATGAAGCAAGGTCGAGGCTCAGAGATGTGTTTCCGCGGTGTAATGGTTACGTTCGCTTCACATGGGAAAGGTCCTCGACCCGAAACGGGGCGGGAACATTTTCTCTGTATTTAAGTTCACCTACTGTATATTTTTGTGGGCTTTTTAAAGAAAGCAAATATAATAACCGCTATTGAAAGTGGATTACAGTGGTTTAAAGCATGAACAGGTAATTCAGAATAAAATGACCCTAACTGCTGTTATAATCTCTGATTTTGATATCGTTCCGTTTCTTTCTAACGTGTTATTTTTGGGGTTGACATGAGTAAAGGAAGTTCCATGTCCAGTGATAAGCTGGGTTTCTGTGAGCACAGCGATTTCCTGCACGCCTCTGTGTCTCAGTCTACCGGCATTTATGGTCTGCACCATAGCAGAGCTAAGCCTGGGGTTCTGGCCCCGCCCGTTTCCTCTGGAGGGGCAAAGGGATAGCGCGGCCAATTTTGGTCATTCTTAAAGCAACAGGATTTCCTGCCTCCTCCATCAAGCTAGCGCTTCACTACAAACAAAAGGACCAACTGCAAGAATAGCATTCTATACAAATAAACCATCATTAAATCATCCATCCTTCCATCTTTCATACCTAAGTATCTAGTCACCATGTAAAAATCAGTAACTGCCAAAATAACAAAAAAAACCAGAAAAAAATAGTTACCTCTGCTGTCAACAACTGAAGGAATATACTCATTTTGTAGGCTAATAAATGATTTTGATTTCTTCTAATCCACGTTGATGCTGGATGCCAGAGTTTAAACTATAACAAAAAAATTATATGAATTTTCTAAACTGTTGTTAACCTTAAAATGCCTTCATAACTTGGAGGTACTTTTTATTTGTATTTAAAGTGTTATGCCTTTAAAGTGTTAGTCCTGTATGCCTATTTCAATTCGGGTTTTTTGCATGATGTTTAGTTGCCTCCTGACTTTTCTGTGTTTATTAAAAGTTTCTAAATGCAATTTAAAACATTTTTGAGACACGATATGTCATTGTACACAACACACAAAAGTGAGACCTGATTATTTTGTCAGTCACATCGAAGAGTCTAAAAATTCAGGATAATGCATACATAGACGAGAGCTGTTATCGCTCGTGACAGTAAGCAAACCTGGAGATGCAGCTGCGGCTGAACACATGTCAAATCGTGTCAGAGAATAAAGATCAACACTGAAGTTCTTATGCAAGTCTGAGTGAATACTTATGAATATTTGCTTTTTTTATTTAATAGAGTGAACATATCACATTACTCATACAAATTCCTCAGTGTGGAATACAATTAAATCACAAAACGCATCACTATTTGTCATTCTTTGCTGTGCGACTAAGAACAGATCTGAATGTATGGTGATGCTGATTCCCGCATTTACCATCTACATCATTTACTAACAACAGCAAACACCACACCTCCCTAGATCAAATGCCCGGAGTATCGTGCATTCAAAAATACTACAAATTGCTTCCATTTGTTCATGCGGCTGGTGCCCAGTGGCAGCCTTCGCCAGACGCAGTGCAGTACGTTGTACAGATTGGGGCTGTAATTATCCACCCAACTCTGGAGTTTAAAAAAGAAGCCACACCTTTTCCTGACTGTTGTTGAACTTTCCTTTGACTCAGTAGCGAGCATATTCTCCTTCCCCCGACCCCCACTCCATGGAAGCAGGAAGGTTTAGGCAGCGCCAGTGAAAGCAAAGGCAAACCGCACTGCTAGCATTAAAAAAGGCGCCGGGAAAGTTACAGGTAATCAAGCAAATATGAAGTAACATACACTGTACACATTTCACCTAACTTGGACGTTTATTCAGCAATGTTGCTATGTTGTTTTTATTTGCTATATTTTGCAGGAGTCATAAATCTTCATATTTTGAATAGTAATAATAATGAATCTACCGGTTTAATATTAAACCAATACATCACCTTTCAGGGTTGTCAACTATGGTCAGCTGGATGGCGTGAGATTTTCAATTCGAGACAAATCTGCACTCATTTTCATGGTTGTAACAGCAAGTTTTAGGTTTATAGTGGAATAATTTGGATTTGCCGTAAGATTTATTTGGTTATCGTGAGAGTCTGAAACCGTTAGTGTCACGCCAGATGTGCGAGTTGGCAACCCTGGCATTTTAGTAATAGGTCTTTTAAAGCTTTTGCAACGGCATAAGAGAAGACCACTGCGGTAATACAGATTTTGTCGTGCTGCTTTAGATCTGAGACGTTTGTCCGACGGATCAAATGGCTAATATCGATCATTAAAACGTCGCACAGTCACCGACTCCTAAGGATATCCCAAATACGTAACAGTCACCGACTCCTAAGGATATCCCAAATACGTAAAGGACGCGCGTTATAGACTCCAGCCGACTGGTCGCGCGGCAGCCGCGCTCCCGTTTGACAGTGCCTGGGCGGAACGCGCATGCGCAGTGCGGGCGCTCCCTAACAGTGCGGCAGGAAAACCGCAGCAAAGCGAGGAAAGACCGAGATTCAACAGAGGGGGGAGAGGGGGAACATTCCCAGGGAAAAAAATATGGGAATAAATAACACAGGCTTCTCCCAGGCGAAGAAAGGCTCCTCGGAACATGAGACCCGATTGTCGGCTTAAAATGGAAAGCAACGTCTCCCAATTTCGCTCCGCAGTTATGAAAATAGTGAAAATATCCCTAAGAGGCTAACGGCAATGTCAGGGAATGGAGGAGAACTACCAGAAGACTGCCGCAGTTGCCCGGTTTTGATCACTAGATCGACCGCGTCGTACATCTCCTGAGACAAACACGCCTGTAGGCTTTTTAAAAAGATGCTTTACGCTGTGTTCATCTGGACATCGTCAAATATTTCCGAGCGTTAAAAACGGGGGAAAAAAGTCATAGTGGTGCATTAAATTCCGGAGCAGGCATGACACCCGCCGCCGTCTGATTGCGGTTAATCATCCGCTTCGGCTCCCGAAGGTGCGAATATGGGCGACGTGGGCAGCGCCAAGGAAATTAAAAAGACTTTCACCGTTCCGGCCATAAAAGCCTTTGAGCATTACGATTTCACACGGGCTAAGATCTGCTGTAGCCTGGCGTGGCTGATGGCCAAAGCCTTCGGGACGGGTAGGTTCTCTTTTTAAATGTATACATTGAAAAACAATTGTTATTTTATAGCCAATAGACTGGTAAACGTGAACTGTCCGTAAAATAGCGACTGTGGCTCTTGTGTATTATTTTGTAATTTGAAAACACTGTGTTTGGTTTAAAAATGCAAAAATACAGCGCAAAGAAACCCATGAATTTATGTTATGCTCCTGTAACAGCATTGCTGACAGTTATATATTACTTAGGAATTGTCTGCTATTGACGGCTATGGGTTGGTGATTGTGGAGTGTTATGTTATTCTTAGATTTGATGTCACGACCTGACTTGGAGAATACAGTAAATTAAGGACAAGGCATCTGTTGCTGATTCCTCAAGGGTGCTTGTAAAAATGGCTTACAGCTCCTCAGAAAAAAATATTGAATTATATCGTCATGGTACAATAAAATATCATAAAAATAAAGCATATTCTTGAATAGTATGTACTTGGCTCCCCATGAATGTTTTAGCAAATATATTTTAGTCTCAGTTATAGATAACCTATTAGTCCACAGTAGTATATGTGAACAGATTTTTGGAAGCTGGCGGTAGCTAGCAATACCATATTCTCTACATCTTTAGCTGGTAATTTAATCTTCGTCTAAATTAGGTTAGACCCTGAACAATACGATGAGTCATTTTTGTCCAAGAGAGAATTCCACTTTATCTTGTGAAACACTTTTAATTCTGCCGGGAAGAGTTTGAAGCGCTGGTACTCGTACGGATACCGCATCTGCATGTAACCGCGTCACCTGTCGGACTGTGGCATGTGGTCAAGCACCAATACCAGCCCCCATCTTCTGTTATTGTCCTAGTATGACGCGTGTGCGCAGGGAATAATCGGCGCTTCACATTGCCACTGCCTCCCGTTCACTGTATACATTTTGTCCCGGATTTTCGACGGCTAGTGGAGAACAGCATGCATGCAAAACATTTGACGCCGTGTTTGTGTGCTATGAATTACCGCTGTCAGGAAAAAGTAATCAATCCCAGCTTGTTAGCCTAACGATTGATTCCAGACACTAAGGGCTTTTATAAATCTTTCCTTAACTGTACAAAGGGTGATGCCTGGATTTGCTTTTCAGTATCACTCCATTTATACTAACGTTTCATATTTAAGGTACAATGTAAAGTTTTCTGGGACTAATTTATGTGAAATTACTCCAGACGTCCAAATACCTTCCTATCTGTTGTACCTTATGGTATGCGATATTTTGGTGGATTAAGTTTATATCTCTTTTAACAGTTACACCCTCCTTCTTCAACTAGCACCAGAGTGCAGGGCTAAGATTTGGAATTCGACATATCTTTTCAAATGTCTTCGCACTCTCCACGGTTATTGTCTTAAAAAAAACAAGTAATAAAAGCTGGTGCAACTTTAGCTGAAACTTGGGAGGGGGTTTATCAGGAAGGTCCAGGCCGGGAGGATGAAGCAGTGTCCCCATGAGGCTCCCACGCTAATCGCGTCCGGAACAAAGTGATCCAGATGTCTGGGTTGTGCCGGGTTGTGGGCCAGAAATGGCTTGGGGATCACGTGACACAAACCCCCCCACCCCCGACGCTGTCAGCCAGCTGATCAGCCCTTTCATCTGCTCTTGTTCTGGCCCAGGACGGACTCCTTGCCAGGAAGAGTGTTTCTAGGCTGCAAAGGAAACGAAATGCTTCCTGCATGTAAAATCTCTCATTAGGAAGCTGTATATATTATGGCCCCACTGCTCTCCAATCAGATTAAGAGCAATGCTGGGACGTCTGAAGCTGTATATATTATGGCCCCACTGCTCTCCAATCAGATTAAGAGCAATGCTGGGACATTTGAGCAGCAGCTGTAACAAACAGGCCTCATTTCTTGAAATAGACAGACTGGCATTTTTTTTCCAGAACATCTGTTGCATAGCAGGAATACCAAGATGGACACTAATGGCCAATGTTGCCTTTGTAAACTTGTATAGTTCCACTAGACGTGTCAGACATGACGTCAGATGAGGAAGTGCAGCGAAAGACATATGGCTCTACACTCTACACAAGTCAAAAAATTAGCAAAGCGGGAAAAATCTGACCTGTGAATCTGTAGGTGGCCCGTAAGTAACATGTTACTTATTATATTTTATGAGGGCTGTGTAAGTTATGGTGATGTTTGTAGAAGCTAAATAAGTGTTTTGGTTGTTTGTAGGCTTTTGTAAGTGCTCATGTTCATCTTTTGGTTAACTTTATCCTGTTCACGTTTTGGCTTGCGTAACCCAGAAATAGGAGTCCTTTAAGGGAATCATATGCAATAAAGGTCTCCAGATTGGCTGTTGGATTCCTGTCTGGTGGTATGTGAGGTTTTCTAGTAAGATAATATAACCAAGGACACTAATGTAAATATTGCCAAGTGCTGAAATAATTTCAGGTTCTGCTCACTCATGTTCTGTCTGCTTTGTAATGTGTCTTGACTTGCTTTGCCCTTTTATTGAGGTTGGGGCCGGACCATTTCCTCTTTGACACGAGAATCAGTGGAAACTGCTTTGTTTGCCCAAGCAGCCCTTAACTCCCCCCGCAGCATGAGATTTCTCTGTCCCGTCCTTCCCGTTAACATTGAGTGTGACAGGGGAGAGTGCGAATTTCCCAGAGTGGGGGGGGTGAGGCCAGGTGACAAGCTCCTTCAACCCTCTGATTGTTTTTCAGCCACCGACAGATCACGTCTCATGCCCAGGATCTGCATCCTGGTCTGGTGGTATGTGAGACCTGACACCCATCTTGTTTTTCTTACCCGTTTCTGTGGGTTCCTCTACCCCAGTTAGTTAAACCCCCCAAAAATCTAGGAAACCCCCCACTCATTCCTCCTATCCCATGGAGTTATTTCCCGGGCCAGATCAGAGTAAGTCTAACACACTGAACTCATGCAACCTTTAACGATTTGTATGACTGAGCTTCAGTTTCTGCAGTTCCTCCCTTTTTTATATATATTTTTCTTTATTTATTTGCAGCTTTAAAAAATCTGAAGGGGTCGGGCGCATTGTGCATTTCGTGGACGTAGCTTTTTTTAGCTGCACTTTGTTTTGGTTCATTGCACGGGTATTTATTGTGCTGTCGGGGTACGAAAGGTCGACTCTTATTGTGACCAACAGCAGTAAATATCAGTCTCTCTTCATTTTCAGCTGCTCCATTCAAGCCTTTGTTTTACCTGAAGGCACAGTTTAATCACCCAGGTGTACAGGGTGGGGGAACGGCGACGTGTTATTGGCCAATCCCATACCCCTTCATTATCACCACACCTGTGCTCCACCCCTGGCCTGGATGTACTTGTGTCTCTCTGACACATGGAGAGGTGAAATGATCCAGCTGTCAGGAAAGCACAGCTTTGAATGGACCTCTGAGGTGTGTGTTCCTCTCAGATCTCAGGTGGCTTACTTGGAGGAATAATTAGAAGAAAGTTGGCATGAAAAACCACAGGTGGTTGAGATATTATCCCCTAGTAACCAGTAGGTGGCTCAACTAGTGAGTTACACTATTTCCACCCACCATGAATTTCAAAGCCCAATTTCTGTCATCATTGTTGGAAAAAAGTGTACTGTAGCTTTAAGAGGTTTCATTTTGTCAAGTCATGTGCCGCTGCGAGGAAGCTGCAGTCATTAAGACTCCTGCTTCTCCAGTGTCTTTATCTGGCAGAATGACCATTTCTACAATCTTTCTTTTATCTGGTGGGGGATGCTTTGGTTTCTGCACTGAAGAATGTAGCTATGCCTTCAGCACTGGCATTGTTTGTGCAAAATGGTCTTTGTACATAAAGTATATCAGGGTAATTTCACCAAAGTCTCTAAATCTGATCTGAAGTCAGTTATGGTAAAAAACAAACTGTTGTCTTAATAGTTGCTGGGTTGACTCCATGTGAAACCAGATAATTTTGCAGTTGATGTAATATCAGAAGAAAAAATGATTAGACATGTTGATGGCTGAGTACTGAGCATCGCTCTCTTGGCTCCGGTGTGAGTGCGGTTTCCGTGGTTACTCTATCCTCCAGTCTAGATGTGCTGCCTGTGTGAGCCCACCTGTAACATGTGACTGACTGTGTGGCCTTGTCGTCATGATGGACTGATGTCCTGTCGTCAAGGCCTATAATAATTGGTACTCAGGTATGTTCTCTTGTATCCTGAATGTCCACCTCATTGTGATTGTTTTGATAAAGGCCCTTGGCATCTCCAGTATTGTGCATCTTTCTCACTGAAATTAGCAGGACCCTCTTCTTCTTGTAAAGAAAACATGTTGAGAATGCAGTTTGTCATTGACTTAACCTAAAAGCATACATGCATATGCTTTTCTTAGGCGCTGTGGCCGACATGAAAGTGAATCGTTTTTTTTTTTTTTTGTGTTGTATCACTGGCAAGGTCCTGCTGTGTCTTTTACTTTAATACAAAATATCAGACCAACAGCCAGGTGTCCTACTGGGCCTGGAATAGTGGTGGCCGATCGGTCGATTGTGATCGACAGGTCGAACACTAAGACATTTAGTCAATCACAATACAGCTCCCCAATTTGCAAAATATAGCAAGGGGGGCCACCTCCCCCCTGACCGACACTCCCACAGGTCAGCCAAGTAACCACAGAGATCCTGTTAGGGAATTTACTTTGTAAAAGTATCTTTCACTGCAAAAGAAAAAAATGTTGGAGATCAGTTGCCAAAGTGTGTGTGTGTGTGTGTGTGTGTGTGTGCGCGCGCGCACGCATGTTTGTAGGTTTTTGTTTACTTTACTCAAGTTACAGTCACTTGCTCTCTCCACAAGAAACCGCAGCCGTGCCGTCAGACAGCCAGAACCCTCCCTGCGACCTGCTTGGATTTCCAGGACTGTTTTCCCCGTCCAAGTCATCTCACCATGTGGAGCGTCTCTTACTGAAAGAACTTGATGTCCCGATGATTCTTTGGGAGTGATCTTATTTATTGTTTAGAAAATAAGAGACCACCCCATTTAATCTTGACATTGAAGTAGCATTCAAAAATAATTTGGTAAAAACCACTAATGTAGGAAATAAAAAGATTGTCATTTTATGACTGCCAGTATATTTGATTTCTGTTTGTGTCACTCTTCTTTTATGGAGACATTTTACTGCTTGTCACTGATTCCTGAACACAGCTTTTCAGCTTCTCGCAGTGAGGGATTGCCCACGGATGCATTGCACCCGCAATCACTAATCACATCCTGATTAGATTTATGGATATCCGGGGCAGGGTGATACATCTCGCATCCTTGCAGGAAATTAAGGCCAGTAATGGGAGCCGTGGTACACCATCGGCGTTAGCTAACAGCACAAATTGGCCGGCTCTCTGTCATCGTATGTTTTATGCAACGATAAACACGTTAATGTGTTTTATGTGCATGGGAGCAGCTATGCAGCAGGGTGGTCTGCGCGGGAGTGTGACTAACCGTGCCTGTTCTGCGTTGCCCCCACCCCCGCCCGCTCCGGCCCCTTTACAGATAGCGTCCCCCCCGACCTGAGGGAGCCCTTCTACAGGGACCAGTACGAGCAGGAGCACATGAAGCCGCCGATGATGAGCCTGCTGCTATCGGCAGAGCCGTACTGCCGGGCCGGCAGCCTCATCCTGAAGAGCGACGCCGCCAAGCCGCTGCTGGGCCACGACGCCGTCATCCGCGCGCTCGCCCAGAAGGGCCTCTACGTCACCGACCGGGAGCGGCTGGTCACCGAGCGCGACCTGCGAAAGAGGCCCATCCAGATGGTGAGCTGAAAGACCAGGGGCTGGACCAAAGCGGCGGCCATCCTGAGGTGTCCCGCCTCGGGAAAATTGGAACGGTTACTTAAATCAGCCATACCTGGGGGGGGTTTTCCAGCAAGCAGATTTTGGCTTAAGTTAACACAACTGAGAGAGCCTGCTTCATGGAACCCCACCCTGAAGGTCTATGCCTAAAGAAGGACATTTCAGCTGAGCTTTGAGTAGTTAAAAATGCATGTCGCTTCAGTGGGGGCTTCCGGTAAGTCTTCCTCCAGGGTGTACGTGTGTCTGAAAGAGGCAGTTGTATTAAAGGGGCGACTTGGCAAGTAGCCTTTAAAATTAACCTAGAAGCCCGCAAGGCTCTGTGAGTTAGAAGCCGTATGACACGTGATCATAAATTTGAAAGACGTTGATCACTTTTCATGCTTGCCCTGAATGGAAAAACAGTTCGACTGTGTCATTGAGATTTTTTTTTGCTCTGGGTGAGGTAGTGCTTGGCTGTGCCGTCATAGCCCAGCTGAACGACTGCCTGGGTCATAAATGCTGCTCTGTTCTCCCTCCCACTCGCCTCTTTGTATTGTCACAGCTCTCGTCAATTACATGAAGTGCTGCTTTAATTAACAGTGGCCGGTACAAATGGAGACATCTGTGTCATGTGACTCAGACTTTAGGTCATTATTATTTTTTATTTATTTATTTATTTATTTATTTTTTAATGATTTTTTCGCCTGATTGCTGAGAGTTGGGTGGCAGGTTTGGGTGCCCTGGTGGATGGAATCCAAGAATGTTCCACCAGATAGAAGCATCACACACTGTTTTAAAATATAATTTTTGCACGATTACTGCTGTGATCCTCTTCTGTGGGTTTGGAAATAGTTGCATGCATTGTAACCGCTAACCTGTGAAGGATATGAAGCTGGTGGTGTGACCCGCACAGTAACGATCCTCACCGCATAGCGAGGTGTGACCCGCACAGTAACGATCCTCACCGCAGAGCGAGGTGTGACCCGCACAGTAACGATCATCACCGCAGAGCGAGGTGTGACCCGCACAGTAACGATCCTCACCGCATAGCGAGGTGTGACAGTAACGATCCTCACCGCATAGCGAAGTGTGACAGTAACGATCCTCACCGCATAGCGAGGTGTGACCCTCACAGTAACGATCCTCACCGCATAGCGAGGTGTGACAGTAACGATCCTCACCGCATAGCGAGGTGTGACAGTAACGATCCTCACCGCATAACACATTAGAGACTAGCACTGAAATTCCTGAATGAAACGTACTTACGCTGTCTCTCTCGGGGTTCTGTTTGTTTAATTTTGAGCACTAACTTAAATGCAGAAGATATGAGCTTAATGTAATTTCCCATAATCCATCACATGGCTGTCTATCTAACGCTATACCATTTGCACAGGGTTTCTGAGTATATCGAAAATTAATAAAATTAAAAACAGCTGCAGGATCCCACCATTTTCTGGATGCACGTTTATATCTTCTTTTCGTGTCCTTACAGGTATCCATCCAGGTATTTTATATCCAGCATTAAAGTAAATAGCAGGAATCTAAAACATCATTATACATTTAAAAAATTTATTTATAATATGCTACAATACATTATTCTGTTAAAAATGTACTTTAACTGAAATTAACAAAATATTATCACCGGAAAGGACTGCACAATTCAAGATTAAGGAGGGTTTATTGTCATTCTGAGAACATGGGGGTCAGGGAACAAATTTAGGGATCAAAGTCCCGTGATCAGCACCATAGTTTAAAAAGTTACAAAAATGCAGCTAAATAGTAGAGTATGAGTTTAAATATAAATATTTACATTTATTGCATATGAAAAGGGTCCATAGTATGATCAGTTATCAATACACTTGTATAAATGATATTAAAAAACAATTAAATAAAAAATACAACACATATGTCAGTTAACGTACATGTTTATGGACTCACCCTCTTCAGTGTCTTTGCTTGTTCAGACTTGGATTACGGCAGTGACATTACAGCGTGTTAAAATAACACTACAATAATAATGTATGGATTTATGTGTATGAAATGATTGATTAAAGTGTAAGAAGTGTGCTACAGCTCAGTGCGTTTAAATGGCAGCATTCCACCCTCCAGGGGCGCCTCTGTCCCGACGTCGCCGCATATGAGACCTTGTACTGTGTTTCCCTGCTTGTGGTCCAAAGAAGTGCAGGTTAGCTGGCATTTCGAGTGTGTGAGTGTCCCTCGCTAATAACCAAGAGCTCAGTAAACGTGCAATGGCGTCTCCAGGGTTGGAGCCGTTAAACTGCGTTACGGCAAAAAGAAGTTGATTTAAGAACTCTGCAGTGGGGTTTGGGCAGGAGCCCGAGGGGGGGGCGGAGGCCACTTGGGGGCCGCGGAGGCCACTTGGGGGCCGCGTCATTTTAGTCACAAGACCAGATATTTAACTGAACAGCCGTACTCTGCTAGGCAGGCTTTGCACGATAACATGCGGATTAGCACCCGCTGAAAATCAGCCAGCATTTGACCCCCCCCACCACCAGCTCAGCCAAGAAGCATTAACTTCTCCCAGCAGCTCCAGAGCCTTTCTGAGAGTCATTAAATCATTAGCAACTCGGTGCTAACAGTTATTTTCCACTCTGATTCAGGGCAGTTTGAAATACTGCTGGCCCCAGACACCACGCGCAAGCTTCTCCGTCCCACTGCTCAGCCGAGGGGATAAAAGGGAGAAAAAACTCTGCCCTCGTAACCGAAAAGGAAAAATCTGGCAGCCAGTGAAGGAAATCCTGGAATGAGAGATAAAGCTGTGTCCGTCCACAGGGACTTTTTTTTGTTCCCGTCCACGTTTCAGGTGTCCATGCTGTATTCATTAGATCGTTGGGCTTTTCCTCAGATATTTTGCAGATGGAGCCACAGTGTGTTTATGCACGTGTTTAGTGGCAAACTCGCTCACCCCTGCAAGCCATGGAGCATCACGGTCAGAGTGGCACCGTCACCGTCCCATGAGTACCAGAGACACGAAACCTGTCATGAAGGTGGATGGAATAAGGGAACCTGGCTGCCTTATTCACAGACCTTGAGTACAGCTTAACTGATGTTTTATTCTTGATTTTTTTCTCTCTTTATTAAGGACATAATGTGGCTTTGGGTGTGTGTCTTTAGTCACTGCGCCACCTAATGGTGTGAGTAGTAGAGCATTATGAAAGGGAATGTAGCTCTTTGGGAGAAGAGTGATGATGATTTTATTAAAAGCCATTTTCATGAGTGACTGTGCTTTGGTCTTGTTTCCTCGGTTACGCAGTTTGTTTGGCGGGTGGGAATAGTGAGTCAGCAGTGACTTTCGGTCCCCCCACCCCCCACCCTTACTGGAGTCTCGAGCTCCCCGTGTTTCCCCGCTGTTCTATTTTCACATGGAGAAGTTAATGACTTTAAGAGGTGGCCTTGTGGGGCGTGAGCTTTTCTGCTTCTTCCGCCTCTGCTGCCAGGCCACCCTCACGATTCATCATCTGCTCTCTTTCCTTTCTGCGTGATTTCAGATGCAGAGTCCATTCTTTAATCTGTCAGTGCCCTTATCATCATGGACGCATCTCCATCCATCTTCTCACCACTTATCCTGGTGGGGGTTGCCGAGGGGGGCGGAGCCTGTCCAAGGCAGCATAAGGGATAATGTGCGTGCGGACACACACACACACACACACACACGCGCACACACAATATGGGCAATATCGAGATTGCAGTCAGTCTAACTGCACGAGGAAACCCAAATGAAATGGGGAGAATTTGCAAGCTCCGCCCACACAGAATGGAGGTGGGATCCAAACCCCCCTACCCTGGAGGTGTGAAGCAGCAGTTTCACCCAAAATGTATATCAGCGATGACTAACCCCAGGAAAGAACCGTAGCTATAGAAGGTCTGTGTCATTCCATGCAATAAAACGGACGCCTCGTATTCAGACCTTACAGGGATACCATTTAAAGTCATGTTTACGTTAGGATTATGCCTAACTCTTTTCATATCTTTACTCCTATGGAAACTTTTTATGGCATAGTATGTAATTCAAAATCAATTTTCTTCGTTTCCTTGGGTTACACTCAACTTTTAATTAGTTACTGGTTAATTTATCCAAGGATGGTTTTAAACCACCCAAAAAAATGACCATTTAGCAAAACTCAATTATTCAAGAGATTCATTTTTAAAACATCTTAGTTTTAATTGTATTTTTAAAATGATCTACAGCTTCAGCATTGTTTTGCTGTAGAGAGTTTGGCAACATAATGGGCACTTGTTCTGATGCCTGGAAATCCGCATTCCAGGAAGATAAATTGTCATAGATAGTAGGTGAATGGGTGGTGGCTGATTCAGTATTTGTATGTATGACTGGGGGCGGCCGTGGTGACCTGCACACTGTGCTGCCACTCCGGGCCCTCCATCCAAAAGCTGTCCTCTTCTGTAACCTGAGTGCTGTTGTTCATGGGACTCATGGTGGACTGGCATCCTGTGTTGTGCCCTATGCTGCCTGGGGATGGATGGATGGATGATTTAGCATATTGCTTGTGGGAGATTGAATTTAGCCGCGTGATTCCCAGTGTCCCACAGAACCAGTAATTTGCGAAAGAGACATTTGAAAGAACATTGCAAACTTAGCACTAGCTAGAGCCATGTAGAGGGAAGCTCTGGCCCTGACCATCGCTGAAGGGCTGCTCCAGGAGGGGGGGGGGCAGAGGAGCACCGCTTGGGCCGCACCTCCGTCAGTGGCTGTTTCTCCCACCCACCGTTGCCATGGCTACCCTCTGTGCACATTGAGAAAGAAGCCTGTCATTCGAGCTCAGAAATGTTGACGAGAGACACGCATGGAGGAAAAAAGTGCTGTTTCTGCTTTTTCCTACTTGTGCCCAGGGGTGTTGTAGACCACAGGGTGTCAGTGGGTCCCAGGCGAATGCGTGAAGTAAGCTTTTACACATCTATAATAGCTGTGTACTGAGGTACGCGGCCATATTCCCACAATGTCTCGATTCAGTATGAATCTTGGCCACTTCAGGAGGATGCAAACTGCCTGAGTGAGTGTGAATGTGTCACGCAGTGTTGGCTCATTTCTGGGGGATGTCCAGTCTGAGCAGATGTGGGGGGGGGATTGGGGGATTTACAATCCCAGGCCCTGACCTGTGGAATGTAACACATGGACCTTGTGGCTGCCGCTTGTCCCTTTCCCTGCCGCGGGGGCCGCGGGAGCGTGCCGACCCTTGGCGGGGGTGCGGCCCCGTGCAGGTCCCTCTAGTCCGCATTTGTGGTGCCGCCAGCCTGGCAGCCCTGATGGACGCGGCCCTTTGTGTTAGTTACGCTACAGAAAGGTGAAGGCAGATAGCATGGTGCTGAAGGAGACTCACTCTGCTCTGATGCCCTTCAGCCAAACAAACATGCTGTTCAGACTGTCTGCCTTCCTTGTGTTGCCTGTGCTGACCCCAGCTACGCTGTTCTGGAAAAGCAGTTTGATGATTGCTTTGTTGTTTGTTAGTGTTTTTATTATTGTTGTTGTATATTACCTGTAGATTGCATTCTGTTTGGCCTGCTGAGTTCTCCTCCTCATCATTGGCCTGCAATAAATTTCACATTCTATTCTGGCCCTTATCCAGTGATTAGCATTCTGCTCTACAGGTGTATCATGCCACTCATAATAACATATCCAGTGGAGGGTCACAGTAGCCCTGCAGCCCTGAATGGGATGCCGGACCGTCATGTAGTACACTATGGACGAGCTGGAGACGCCAGTCAGCCGAGCTGCATGTAGTACACTATGGACGAGCTGGAGACGCCGGTCAGCCGAGCTGCATGTAGTAGTACACTATGGACGAGCTGGAGACGCCAGTCAGCCGAGCTGCATGTAGTACACTATGGACGAGCTGCAGACGCC
>JAODUD010000043.1:7077136-7093017 GCA_026784285.1 Stomatorhinus walkeri | reverse complement strand
CCACCCTGTGACTCTGACCAGAATAAATGGTTGGAAGATGGATGAATTTACTCTGTAGGTTTGATTTCAAAGCAATTCTGTTTAATTTCCCTGCTTTAGGGTTCAACCACTAAGTGGTGAATGAGCCGACAAAACCCCTTGTCTTCTACTAAGGAAATTCTTCATAAAAACAAAATTATACTTATTATAATAATAATAATAATAATAGAGAAACATTGTTCAAGGATTGTGGGAAAAATTATGATTTTGCTTCTGAGTGAGAAAATTGATTCACATTTTGTGCAGCTGTACGTGACGTCCCTAGTCACCATGTGACAAAGTGTCCTTTGTGTCTTTCTCAGGGGGACAAGCCCAAAGCCCAGTTTGTGGCCGTCAACAAGCTGGAAGACACGCAAGCCGTTCGTGCTGTGGCCTTCCACCCCTCGGGGGCGCTCTACGCTGTGGGGTCCAACTCCAAAACGCTGCGTGTGTGTGCTTACCCTGAAGTCCTGAACCCCAGGTAGATATAGATATGGATATGTTTTAATTCCTTTCAGTGTTTTTTTGGCTTTAACCGCAGTGCCGGTAAGTCGTCACGCTAACCCCAATGCCGCCGTCCCTATCGCGGTCCCCACAGCGGCTCTGACCCCTCTAAGCAGCCCGTCGTCCGCTTCAAGAGGAACAAGCACCACAAGGGCTCCATCTACTGCGTGGCCTGGAGCCACTGCGGCCAGCTGCTGGCCACCGGCTCCAACGACAAGTACGTCAAGGTGCTGCCCTTCAACGCAGAGTCCTGCAACGCCACCGGTGAGCACCGCTCTGGAGGTCAGGGCTCACGTGGCGAGGGCGGCACGCTATATACGTGCTGTATTAGTTCATTTGACAAAATACGTTATTTTTTCTCATGCTGTGCGGATCTTATTGTTGTATACGTTCTTATGACCATATCGCATTTTTTTCGTTTATTTATCATTATTCATTTATCATTATTTTCTGAGTTTGCATCCGTTTCCAAGGCGGCATGTTTAGAGATTAGGCTATTGCATAACCAATCGACAAAGAAAGCATTTTAAGTCCCACCCCAAAGTACCGAAGTACCAAAGAAGTACCCCAGCTGGTTTGGCACTTTTGGTACTTCTGGTACTTAAGTCAATGGAAAAATGCAAGTATCAAAAGAATGGTACTTGGTGCGCTGGAAAAGCAACCTTAGTGCAGGGCTACGTTTCCCGAAACCTTCGTACTACCATGCAAACGCAAACACTGTAACTACATCTTTCATCAATACGGAGTTATCACCAAAATCGGTCCCTTGATTCAACTATGCTTGATTTTGAAGTGAACAATATTATTTAGCTACTTATTGCACATTTGGGTGGACAGTCAAACTTTTGAAGCTCTCAGTTTGTGTTAGCGTAGTTACTGTGTTTCGCCTTTGTGGGGCAGTGTAGCATTACGAATATCATAACTTTAGAGAGAGAGAACTCAATACGGTGACCCTCGGACAGATCTGGTCTCTGGGCTATGCCTCTGATGCCATAAGATACTAGCAACAACCCCGGCCTGAACTGATAGCCACGTGTTCCGGCCCCGGTAACTGAATCTCTGTACTACCATGTGACTTATGACTGGATGGGGATCTCCGGTCTCCATGGTGATCGGTGAAGAATGCTTGTTCGGGATGCTGAGTATATATGTTGCCACATGGTCCCCATGTGATATCCAGTAAGCTGCTGCGGGTAAGGTTATGAGGCATAGCCGAGCGAGTGAGAGGCAGGGTTGAGAGGGCACTGACGTGTAGGTTGCCCCCTGCAGGCCCGGACCTGGAATTCAGCATGCATGACGGCACCATCCGCGATCTGGCCTTCATGGAGGGTCCCGAGAGCGGAGGGGCTATCCTGATCAGCGCTGGCGCAGGGGACTGCAATATCTACACCACCGACTGCCAGCGAGGGCAGGGCCTGCACGCGCTCAGTGGGCACACAGGTATAAGCCCCGCCCACAGCTGCCATGGTTACGGTGACATCTACGCTTTTAACGAGCTGATGGGGGAGTCTCCAGCAGAGGGTGCCGTTGACGCTCACTCGCATTGTGTCTTCGGTCAGGTCACATCCTGTCCCTCTACACCTGGGGCGGCTGGATGATTGCGTCAGGCTCGCTGGACAAGACGGTGCGCTTCTGGGACCTGCGAGTGCCTAGCTGCGTGCGGGTGGTGGGGACGGCTTTCCACGGCTCCGGTGGGTGGGGTCCGAGCACGTCGTCCCCTGCGGTGGGCGTGTCCGAGCTGCAAAGCTTATTACTGTGTCAGGGGTCACTCTTTATGCAGGACATGTAATTAACGATGTTATTATATACTCTACTTATATGTGTGTGTATATATATTTTTTTTTTCTTTTCTTTTTATATATTTTTCCTGGGGCGGTACGGTGCTACAGTAGGTGGCACTATTGCCTCACACCTCCAGGACCAGGGTTCGAGACTCCACTGTGACTCTGTGTGTGTGCATTCAGCTTGTTGTCACTGTGCTGTTGTGTGGTTTTCTCTGGGTACCGGTGTCCCGCCACAGTCCCCAAACTGCCTGTTGGTGTGTGTGTGTAAGTGAAAGGTGGGTGTGTGTGCCCCCCATCCTGGGTTGTTCCCTGGTTTGTGCCCTACGATGGGTTGGCCCCCCATCCTGGGTTGCACCTGTAGGGATATCGGCTCTGGACCCCCCCGTGACTCTGAATTAGGACAAGCAGATACAGATGGTGGATGGATATTTTTCCTATCGAGTAAATTTATGTTGAATTTTTATACAGATTTTTACAAATTTTCTAACTAAATGTATTACTTTATTTGAAGCTTTTGTCTAAGGTAGGAATTGATAAGGTGTGTATGTTTGTAGATATATAAGTATGGAATATTTATCAGTAGCCGGATATTGGGGGGGTATATTTAAGGGGCAGCTCATCAGCGCCCCCTGCCTGTCGGCTAACACTGCCCCGCTTCGCCGCCCCCAGGCAGCCCCGTGGCCTCGGTGGCTGTGGATCCCAGCGGGCGGCTGTTGGCCACGGGGCAGGAAGACAGCAACTGCATGCTGTACGACATCCGGGGGGGCAGGATGGTGCAGACGTACCGGCCCCACACCAGCGACGTGCGCTCGGTGCGCTTCTCCCCGGGTGCGCACTACCTGCTCACCGGCTCCTACGACACCCGCGTGATGATCACCGACCTGCAAGGTGAGGCCCGGCCCTCCAAGACTCCAAGCCAAAATAAGTCATTGGAGTGACCCATCTTCAGCAGATGCTTGAATAATTTTTAGCTATTTATAGAGATTAGTAAGCCTGTTGTCAGTTTTTTTTCCCCTCAGAGGCGACTGTGTATTGTTGCGTCGTTCTTTGTCATCCAGTGCGCATTAAAAATACACTTGTAGTATCTGGCAGTCCTTGCCATGCAGCCTTGAACGTCCGGCATTTCTGACGCCCCTTGTTTCCCCAGGCGACCTGACCAAGCCGCTCCCGCTGACCGTTGTGGGCGAGCACGGCGACAAGGTGATCCAGTGCCGGTGGCACACGCACGACCTCTCCTTCCTGTCCTCCTCCGCAGATCGGACTGTCACGCTCTGGACCCACACCTAGTGAGAGTGGCTGCGGGCGGGCGGGCGGGAGAGGCCCACCCCTCCCCTCCTTCCAGAACTAACTAGCCGATCACCGAGAGCAAAAATAAGGAACTCTCACTTGGTCCGTCTGTGTGTGTGTGTGTGTGTGTGTGTGTGTGTGTGTGAGTGAGTGTGTCTGTATGCTAGCGGTGATGACCGACGTAATCAATTCTGCTGTGCTTGCAGTCTCACATTAGCGCTTCTGTGACTGAAATCTGTATATAGCGGCTCTGCTGTCTGAAGTGTACCCTTAATAATGATTGATACAAGAAAGCAGCACTTCTGAGCTCTCATATCAGGCAAAGGACACGAACACTCATAGCTTACATACAGTCAAAGTGGGGTGATCTTACAGCTTACTGTGCCCGGGCGTTAAGTTTGCGTTTAATTAACTGCAATTTGGAAACCATTACCATATAAGTTTTAATACAAATTGTGCCTTGTACAATCTGGTTCCATAGAAAGCTTCACACACCTCTCGTTGCTGGGTGAGCCCAGCTGTAATCCCTTGATAGCATGGTAGTTTGTAACCTTGTCCACTACATTTGACAACCTCCGCGATGCTGCTATCGTTTATTTTATAAAAACAAAAAAGGTTGATGTTTTGTTGTTTACTGGTTGTGCAGTGTTTCCTAAAGTGTTATGAATATTATTGTCAAAATAACTGGTTATCAAATACTACAAAGGTAAGCTTTTGAAACAGTTTTAGTCCTTGTTAATGACAGTCATTGTTTTTCCCTCTCTTTTGCTCATGGAAGTTTGGGGGACTTCTACATAAGTTCACAACACTAGTGGCCAGTTGTTAGGTTATGGAAGCTGTATTTCAGTCTGAAAGCTGCGTATGGGACGCCAGGTGACACAGAGCTCGTTTTAAATCGTTAGTGTGTGACCAGGATAGTGGGTCTGTTTTAACTGATAGTGAAGGGATTTTAATAAACCCTTTTTAATTTTTATGTTTGGTTTGCCATGAAGGTGGCATGACGGCTATGACATCGGTTAGCCCTCAGTATTTAATTTGTTAGCATTTGCATCTCTTAGATTAGGTAAATATACTAACATGATGTCATCGTGGAGGAGTTGTCATGATGGCCGTCCGTCTGAAAGGGCGTTTTATACACTTTTATTCTTGTGGAGGGAAGCATGGCAGAACGGTTTGGCATGATTAAATACAAAGCAGAGACGTACTTCATTGCCAGCACAGAATTTGTTTAAACTATTTTCCAGTTTCCTAACTGTTGCACTTTGATCAGGGAACACAATCCTTTTGTGGTCCCTGAAGACAAGCAAGTTGTATGTAATACTTCATCTTCTTTTCCCAATGTACAGACTTTAAATTAAAAGCCAAGTTATGCATAGATGTATTTATTTAACTTTTGTTTCATGTAGTCTGATTTGTTTTTATTTTTTATGAGAAATGAGTCTGCATGGAGTTTGTTTTTTTTAACGTCTGTTGGATGGTAACAAGCTTCGAACTGTGGAACTGCTGTTGTATCAATAAAGCCTCATTCTCATCGACAAATGACGTCCCGTTCCTCCTGTTGCCAAAATACTTTATTTTAAGGAGACACGTTATTTTCCAATGAGGCTTAAACGCGCCTTTACCGTTGTATTCCTACTATTTCATTTATTTTTGTAATTGTTCTCTGACTGTGGCTGTGATTTTATCACTCCTGCGTGTCTCCGTGTTTGCTCTTATTCTTATTGCAGTAGTAGGTATTTAGGGGACGTTGTGGGCTGGGATTGCACAAAATGCATGCATGAGACTCATTTGGAATAAAAAGTTGGTGGGACACCCAAAGCTGTACAGATCTTAAGGAACATACATAGCCGTCTTTAGGGGAAAAAACTCATCACCTGTTAGGCGGCAACTCCCTCCAAAGCCCGGAATAGTCATAAAAATGATGCTATTACTAAATAAAGGATGAACATGTCATTAAGAAGTCATACGTTTACATGAAGACAAGTTCAGCTGCGCGATACAACGATACTGACGTAAAGAACTACAATTCCCAGCAGCCATCGCGTGGCGTCATCCTTGTCTACGTTTCAGGTCAAATTGCAAGCAGGAAGCGGGATGTCAGCAATGTTTTGAGCTGCAGTTTTGTTACGTTTGCATTATACTTCAGAGAGTTATAAGGGTTTTTGCAAAATGTTCTGATTTTCTCATTTGTTTACGACAGATAGTTGCTTAAAATGTTTTCCGAAAAATACAAACCAAGTGTAGCTATACTCAGAAATAAAATGCGCGTGTAAATCGTGTCAGTGCGCCATGTAGTTGTTTGTATATTTACTTTGTAGCTGTTTATAATTTTCAGTTTAACTAACGTTAAACATTCAGTAGACTAGCTGACAAGCAGATATGTGGTCTCTGTAGGCATTTTTGTACTTCTGCAACTTTGTGCATCGGATTTACCGAAATATAAGTTTATTTGATCGGTTTATTTGATTTTATTTACTGCCGGAAAAAAATGAAAGTGCTTTTCGCGGTGTGTAGCCTTTTGGCGGTTGGCATTCAGGAGCAGGTGGACAACGACTGGATTGATCCCACCGACATGTTTAACTACGACGCTACCAGTAAAACCATGAGGAAACCTCCAGAGGTGTGTATCCGACTGCGTTTGCCATTTATGTGCATATATTGTAACTTTAAAATAAAGCCTGCAACTTATTTAACAGGTAATAAGTTACGATAGTGTACCTACCAAAAGGAGGGAGTTCACTGACAAGTCAGGCGATCTGACCCCATGCCCAGACGTAACGGAGTGCACCAGTAAGCTCGCAATGCTGGAGAAGGAGGTTGGTGTAATCAATTGCTCGTTTATCCCCACAAAATATTTTATCTTTAACTGATTACAGGCTTTTGAACATATTTTAAATGAAGTCATTACGTTGCTTTGCAATATGTCTATATGTTTAGAATTCGCCTCTTATGATTTCAGGTGCAAGAACAGAAAAATAAAATTGCATCTACCTCCCAAAAGTCACCCTGCGGGCCGGTTTTTAAGCGATATCTTACCAAACTCCTGAAGGAAGTCCAGAAACTGGGCCTTGTAAGTAGGAGTTCTGAAGAATGACTTTTTTCCTGAATGAGTTTGTCCACACGCACAGTTTTGAAAGCTGCTGTCACCTCTGGCTTTCTCCCCCAGCCCCATGAAGAAGATGTCCACTATGACGCCGAGGTACGTCTGTCACGTCAGGCTGTCGGTGAAATACAGCGGCTTATCGACGGGGATGAGAGCTGGAAAACTGGGGCTTTGGATGATGCCCTCAGCAAGATACTCTTCAACTTCAAGCATCATGACTATGAGGCGTGGAAGTGGAGATTTGAAGATACATTTTGTGTGGAGCTCAGTACTGTTTTGGGGGTAAGGACAAGCTGTGATATTGTTTTATTATTGTTTCTTTTTTTGTACACAGACTTTTATACAGTAAGAACATGTGTTTGGTTACACTGCTGTCATATAGGCCGATTTTCTTTGACCAGTTTTCTTTGACCAAGATTTTGTAGATGTGTCTATTTCATAGTCATTATATTTAACTTTGTACTTGTACTTACACATTTTATATAATTTATTTAGGGCTGTCACTGCAAAATGTTTTTTTTTCTCTAGTAAGAATATGAATTCAAGATAAATACAAAATATAATCCTTACTAGTAAAAATGATGATTCTTACTAGTAAGAATTGCATTGTAGAGATCTTAAATTCATATTTGTACTTGTAAAAAATTAATTTTTATTAGTAGGAATTAAGTTATGGAGAGTACGCCTTGTGCTAATAAAAGGCGATTGAGCTTGCCGTAGAAACCGTGCAGCTCCTTCGTGAGAAATGAACAGAAATGGCCAAAGAGGAGAACCGCGAACGAGAACTGGTCACGGAAAGACATTTGCCATGGCATGGAACTACTTTGTATTAGATATTACGCAAAAGCAAATGATTTGTCAGCACAGCAGCTAACAGTTACACTACCAGCTCCCCGACTTACTTTAGTTTTACCAGTGATTATTTTGACAGAGGACTCGTAGAAAGTAGGGAAACAGGCTAGGCTACTCTGAGAGGCTAAAACGGCGCTAATCTATAGCTAACCCTCGCGTTACTGAGTGACTCCTAACCTGAATGTCTTCTTTTAAGGTGTATTTGCATTGTTGTTGTGCTGTAGTGATATTTATGTTTTGCAATGCTGACAGACTACATTTTCATTCTCTTTGAATGTCAAGTGCTTCCACACAAATGATGTTTTCGCTCTTTCTGGACCCACGTCCTTTCTGCGTCAGCTTGCTTCCGCCGTATCGCCGCATAAATCAGGAAGGAGTTTTTTAATCAGTGCTTAATAATCAAGCAATCAAGTTTAATCAAGTAATCGTGACAGCTCTAAATTCATATCATGCCTAGTATCTTTCATACACATTCCTTTATGTACATATTTTTAAATATTTCGTTTACTGAAAGTATCAATCAGGCATTTGTTTATTGCATTTTGTCCGTTTTGTGCAGTGACTGCTAACTTTCTCTATTCTATGTTCTTATAATATTTTTTAAAATGTCATTAATCTTGTGAATGTAATTCTATCACTGCACTATATTCAGTTTACTTAATTGCCCTTTTTCCCATTTAGGTTTGCTGCTGTTTGTTAATCACAATCTTAATAATATGCTCCGAGATGTGGTCCCGGGTGTCATGGTTCATCCAGTTCAGGCGGCTGTTTGCAGTTAGCTTCTTCATCAGTATTCTCTGGAACTGGTTCTACCTCTATAAGGTACAGTATACCCAGCATATGCAGTGAAATGCTATTCTGAGTCCAAGAACGCAAATTCAGTCACGTAGTTTACACTGATTAAGGGAAAGCATTCATGCAGTAGAACAGACCTGGGTGATTATTTTCTGTGGAGGGGCAAATCTGGGTTTCACCATGTCAACAAGGGTCATTTTTTTGTGTTCCTTGCAAGGTACAATAGATTTGAAAATTTATTTTACTAATCACATAATGCAGGCGTTTGTCCAGGTCTGCAGTACAGGGTTTTTAAAATTGTTGGCACGCGTTCTGGTGTCCATCTACACATGTGTGTATTTGCAGATTGCATTTGCCGAGCACCAGAACAACATCGCCAAGATGGAGAGTGTGAACGACAAATGCACCGGGGTGAAGATTGACTGGAAAGACAATCTGATGGGTAGGGTTATGTTACGCCACTCAGACATTATCTGGGAGTCGCTTAGTTTGCTGCCTGTGCATCAGTATTGCTGTGCATTTGCCTTCCTCTGGCATGTATAGAGTGGTTCAGAAGCACTTGGACACTACAGGATGACCCTTGTAAGAAGTACTACGAGGTGCTCATGGTGAACCCCATCTTACTTGTGCCTCCAAGCAAGGCAAGTATTGTAAATGGCAACGTCAAGACTTGGCGCCGCATGTGCTGCTCCTCTGCTGATGGCTCGCTCCTTCCTCCAGGCGATCGCCGTTACCATCACCACCTTCTTCACGGAGCCGCTGAAACACGTGGGACAGGGCATCAGTGAGTTCCTGAGGGCCCTGCTCAAGGACCTGCCCGTCACACTTCAGATTCCTGTTCTTATCACCATCGTGCTGTGCATCCTGGTAAGCCGAAAGCAGCCCGCAACATCCAGAAACGGACATCTCTGAGTTCAGCAAGACAATTATTTAGTAATTCATTTGTCTGTTTAAAGGTCTTCTTGTATGGAAGTACACAGACAGTCATCCAGCATGGCCTGATGAGGCCGCTGGCGGGCAGGAATAGAGATGCACGCCAGCCTGCTGTTGAGCAACATGATGTCCACATACTTCAGGGTGATGCCCAAGCAGGGGGTGACAGGAACCTTCAGGCCCAGATACTTCAAAGACCAATGAACCATAATAGGGACAGAATGGCGAATCATTGCAGGCAGCGTGAAGACCGTCAGCCTGGGGTCTCTGTGGAAAACGTGGGCTACGCCGGCATCTCCCGTGAGGTGGAAGTGGGCAGCCGAGACCAGCCCGACGCACAGGAGGTGGAGAGCCCACTGCCAACGGGAGGTGTCGCCGGAGAAGACAGGAGGGGTAGGCGCTGCGGAAGCAATTCCAGCGAGAGCGAGTCGCAATCTGAACAACCGGAGCAGCGTCCTCAGATGAGCCAAAACACACCCGTAAGTAGGAAATCATCCAGAAGTCAGTTCTGTGAAATCGAAGGCTTTTATGCAGCATTTAATTATTAGGAATGAAGTCCTTGGAATTACATGCATTAGCAAAAATGTATTCCTGTGGGTTTTTTTTGCAACTATACCAAATTGAGTTACTAGACTTTAATGAATTAGCCATGTCAACAAAGGGCTGTTGTAATATGATGTGAGACGTGATGATGGTGGATGATGATGATGATGTCAGTGAGCGACAGTGCGACCCGGTGACGGCGTCTTGCAGTGACTAGCACGGTGGCTGTCCTTTTTTGGTAGTAGGATTCAGCTACACGCAAAGCAGGATAGCAAAGATTGATGATTTCACTTTCACCCTCCTGGCCTATCTTGGCTATTATAGCGCAGCGTTTCACACACATTACCCGTTTGCACCGTTTTCGCCATCAGTCAGCTGTTGAGTTGCAGCTTCCCAGCTTGTGCGGATGGTCAGATATGGCAAGCGCTTGCCATTGTTTATTCCCTCTCATGGTAAGGAAATTGCCGACAGCCTTGATGGCATAGCTACGGATTCGTTCTTTGCAGTTCCTTTAATTTACGGGAGGGGGCAGTCTTCACAGGCTATAGCCAAAACCTGAGATTTAAATAAATAAATAGTTATATAGATATATATACATAAAAAATCAAGAACCATTGACAATTGAATGAGAGGATTTTATTTATTAATTAGCTCTGGAAATTGTCTGTTGCAGCTGGTTTTTTCGGTCTAAGCATGATAATTTGTTTCTTAGCTTAGGTCTCGGTTGGGTGGAACTTGCATAGTTTCATTAGGGCCAGGCAATAACATACTGATAGTGACATTAAATGGTGTAATGATTTTAAATGTTGTCATGATTTTCAGCCATGTGTCCTGCTGTTAACTTTATTGAGCTGCCCCCTTAAAAACAACGGCGACCGTGCGCTCCCTTTGACCGTGCGCTCCCTTTGACCGTGCGCTCCCTTTGACCGTGCGCTCCTTTTGACCGTGCACTTGCGCATCCTTCAGATTTCACTCTGCGTCATTGTCCCGTATGTCACCGACTCGCCCTATACTGGAGGAGCTTTATCGTCTGAGAACTAATATTACAGCCCATAATATTTGGGCATTGTGCTCACACATATAAAATGAATAATAATTAAGCGCCTTAGAGCTATAGACTGTGTGTGCTTGTGGTGGGGTGGTGATTTACTGTTACTGTTGCTTTTGAATGAAAAGTGAAGTAGTCCTTTATTTGCAGTTTGTACAGGTACTTAGGGATCTTGTTCTGCATTGAGAGAGACAGACATTATATACACACGCAAGTGAGAACAAAGCCGGGGTCAGAGTAGGGGGGCATTTATACAGCAGCCCCTGGGGTACATATTTTTAGGGACCCAGTGCAACTCTGCCCAACCCTGGGATGTGAGCCAGCGACCTTCCGGTCTCAGGCACAGAGCTGTTACCCAAGGACCCACGGAGACCCAGACTGCCAACTACCAGTTGCTATGGTGACCATGAATGTGCCTCAAACTTCAGCACAATTCCCCTTTAAATATCCTTGTGAGCTGAGTATAAATGACTATACAGGGATCTTACTCTTTAACAGAAAACCCTGAATTCCCCACTCTGAAACAATGCAGCTCTCCACTTGGAGTGCTCCGCTGTATTTGAGAGGCAGTAGGACGTGATGTAAACACAGCTGTTGCTTTTCCTTCTGTCCAGGTGCCAGATGTTCCAGCTGATGAGCGAGATGCCGACGGGGAACAAGCGCCGCCCATGAGCATGCCAACACAGGAGACCTCCCCCAATGTCTGAGGGACTGCCCCAGTAAATGTGAAGTGAAATAAAGAGTTGGGTCCCAGCCAAAAAGGTTATGGAGAACAGTACAAGGATGTGGTATTTAAATGTCTGTCGTTGCTCATGCCATGGCAATTGCAGATTGTAGTTGGTGGTCATTTTAAAATACAGCATAATATTGTATTACAATAATGAAATGCAGATCCCCAGAGCTATTACTTAATAAAACAAATATTAGCCATTAGAATGAGACTTTATTCCTCTGTCTTAACCGAAGTATAAAGGAGCCCATTATCTGTACAATAGTATTTTTTACCCAAACAATATAATGCCCGACTTCTACAATTTCATCTACATTTCAACAATATACGGTGCAAATTCAATTAATAGAGAAATGTTGAAATTAATAATTGCGCTATTTTAAAAAGGGATTTAAAATTCTGTACTGTAAATAGTGTTTCCCAGAGTTTGGGCTTGTACACCTTCTTGATAATCCAGTGGATGCTGCTGTGTCCCTTCTGAAGGTCTTCACGTACGCGTCCTGGTCTATTGTACGCCAAGCACCTGTTCCAAACGGCACACGGGCCTTCAGCTTGAGGGAGGCCACCTAGAGGTGGAGGGTAGAGTGACGCGCT
Organism: Stomatorhinus walkeri; assembly: GCA_026784285.1. NCBI lineage: Eukaryota > Metazoa > Chordata > Actinopteri > Osteoglossiformes > Mormyridae > Stomatorhinus > Stomatorhinus walkeri. Next base: position 7,080,826 of record JAODUD010000043.1, on the reverse strand, counting down.
GCTCGTCCATCCGCTTGGCTTGGGAGCGAATGATGAGGCTGAAGAAGTCCTCGTCCGGGACCGTGGGGCCCGTGGCAGCCGGTGGGGGTGGGGCACACCTCTGGTCATCCAGCCTGGAGCCCTGTGGCAAGGCCATCGTGTTCAAGATGATGTCAACACTCGTCTTGTCAGAGCACTTTTCTACAGGTTTGCTATGTTGAATGCACCAATTCAGCCAACCGAAGCTACTGTAAGCAAACTGCAGACCTCCAGTGGAATTCTCTTAGATACCAAGATCGACGGCCATCCGCACCTGGCACTTCACAAGCATGTCGAAGAAGTCGTCGTCAGGCTCCGCGTTATCCGCGTTGGCCATCAGGTGGCTGAGCACAGACTGGCCATTCTGCTGATTGATCCTCAGGCCGGGGAAGCCAGTGCCGCTGGCTCGCTGCTCGTCCAGACGCCGACTCTGGGAGCTGGACACCAGGTCCAGCAGCTGCTCGTTGTGTGGGGAAATCCCTAATGACTGGGCTGAGGGCAGAGAAAGGTACCCGTAAGGTTAGGGTCTCATTTGTGTTTGTCCTTAATAGTCGTGTTTCCTTCACTCTGCACATTTGTGTTAAAGGTAATATGGGAGTATAGAATACTAAACCTGAAAAGTTTAAAGTACAACTGTGTAATTATGTTGTAGACTGAGTACTTTAGGGAAGGTAAAAGCTAGATTTTAGGTGTGTTTTCAGTTCTATATGGCCGTTTCTCATTTAGGCTGATGTTCCATGGTATCCAAAAGTACAACTTGTAATTCTGTTTCACAGTAGTCTTTCATCATAGTTTTGACACATCATGGACTCTAGAACTTGTTAAAGCTATGATGAGACTTCTGTAAAATACTCTAGAACGTGTTAAAGCTATGATAGACTTCTGTAAAATACTCTAGAACGTGTTAAAGCTATGATGAGACTTATTTAAAATACTCTAGAACGTGTTAAAGCTATGATAGACTTCTGTAAAATAGACTCTAGAACGTGTTAAAGCTATGATGAAAGACTTCTGTAAAATAGACTCTAGAGCAGTGTTTCTCAAACTAGTTCCCAGGGACCTCTAGACAGTCCATGTTTTTGCTTCCTCCCACCTACTTTCTGGGGGGTCCCTCTAGGACCGGGTTGAGAAACACTCCTAGAGGACTTTCATAAGTCGTATTTCAGCTATTTCATAATCGTTGCCATAAAAGTAAACCTGTTTGTGTGAGAAGCACTCACATTTTCGCACTCCCCGAGGTGGGGCAGAGGGACTTGGGGGGGTTGAGCTGCGGCTCTTGCCGTCCTGTATGGAACACCTTTGGTCATCCATGCGGTTGCTCTGGAAGCGGCTGAGCAGGTCAAAGAAGCCCTCGTCGCTCAGCATGTCGGGGCTAACCCTCTGCGGGACCGGTCAGGACACCATCAATAAGACATCGTTATGTGACGAATGGGCTTCTAAACCCATGTTGGCTGAGGTCAGTCTAGTGCCTTGGTTTCATAGTCAAAACTTACATCTTGGATTCCTGGTGGGGGCTTAAAATCATTACCCCCCTCCCCCCCCCTCCATTTCCTGAAGTGACAGGCACCAGGTTATATAGCTACACAGGCTCTAGCAGCGCACAGGGAAATCAATCTGTCCTCACCTTCTGTGGATCCTGTACGTCCGTTTCAGACTGTTGCAGGGTGTTGCTGGTGTCCTGCAGAACTTTGCTGGATGAGCTGTGGTTCTTGTGCTTCTTGCTCCGGAAGCGGTTGACAAAGAAGAGCCTGGAGGAGGCTTTTGCCAGGGTGGGCTTAGATGGTTTGGTTAGGATGTCACTGCTCCACTTTGCGTGTGCCTTTCATTGAAGGATGCATACAATGAGTCGAATCTACAAGCTGGCAACCCATGAATCAGCTTCTGCCAAACTTGTTGGGTAACTGTGTCACCAACCGAAAAAGACTAGACAAGAACTGCCCCAAGTGGCTCCAGTTAAAGAGCAGAAACTGAGTAAGGCTGTGAGAGGAGACGGCAGGTCCTCACCTTGTCGGGCGTTAACTTCATCAGTACCAGATTCTCCATGCTGTGACGTCTCCCTGTTCTCGGCCGTGCCCCTGAAACATCCAGCCAGACCATCTGTTTCTCTTTTCAAATTTTTTATTCATTTTAATAAATAGTGACTGCAACTCTCTGAATAAGATCGCTGGGCACCATAAGGGTGGTCCTCAGCTATAAGTCAATTTTCAAAATGGCAGTTTTTCACGCACTCACAATTTCATCTTGTTACGAATTGCAAGAAAGTTTTCCTGTCAATTTTTCATAGTTTTGTTTAGAAGGTGTTTAACAAGATCAAAGTCTGTAACTGTACATTATCAAAATATTAAATTATACCCAGACTTTGCTGAAAACAAAATGGAAACAGCACTTTTTATTCATAACTTTTTTTTTGCAGGTACACAAAATGGAGCTTGATCCACCGATCAATAAATTGACACTATGCTCAAGTATTCCAACGGGTTAAGCCTAGTTTAGTCATCCACTGTTTGTAATACTTGTTAATCTCCGGTTATTCACTTGATTGTTAGCAAAAGTGTGCTAAATACTTTTTGTAGTTGAAGAGTGTTTGGGGTACCGGTCGACCGATATATCGGGCCGATATTTAGCAGTTTTAATGTATCGGCAACGGTCGATATCCGAGTACACTACGCCGATTTACAGACAGGCAAGTCCGCGGACAGCCCAGTGTTATTGTTGCTGTGAAACACGTGACCCATGCTGTTTTGTGCAGGACCCCAGCCAGATGTTTTGGAAGAGTCCTGGGTGAAAATGGTAAGACTTCAATTCTGATCTTTAAATGACCTGTTTATTTAACTGGTTTGTTATGAAATGTTGCCTTAAAAGAAAAGGCGAGCACTTTTGAAAGAGAACGCGAATTACGCTATATGGTACTGGGGTGATGATAATGAGCCTTCAACAAACTGTAGCTTACAGGTAACGCCAAGAATCATTGATTCTGCCAGTTTTGCACGCTTGTTGGTGGGCTCGCAGACAGTTTTTAATCATGAAAAATAATTTTAATTGTTAACATTTTAATTATTACCATATTAGCCCGATGTTATCAGTTATGTTTTCTTCTTGTGTCGGAGAATTTCACTCTGTCTGTGTGTAGGGGGAGCAGGCAGCTGTCAAACACTTGGGCGTGTGTGAGAGTTGCGTTACTCTGCCCTGATTACAGACAGTGCCGCCCTCAGAGACGCAGAGCGGTTTTTTTCGAAAGCATGGTTGCCATTCACTTGAGCTAACCTTGCATTTTTTCTTCTGTTTTAGTAATTTCTGTTGGATGCCTGACCAAAAATCTAATTCTGCATGGCAGCATTTGTCCAAGCCAACACCAGGAAAGCCATGTGCAATATCTGCAGCAGACTGGTGAGCTGAAGAAGGAGTTTGCTGCTAAAGAGATTCTGAGGCTGCTATTTTTATTGCTTACAAGTTTGTCGTTTACAAGTTGTATTGTGTTTTTGTTATTTATCTATATTTAAATTTACACAAGTCAGTATTCAATAAATGCTATGTTGAGAATTTTTGTGTATCATTTGTTGTTATTAGTGTGATATTTTATCATGCACATAGCGGAGAATACGTCCTATTTTCAGCCAAAAAATATCGGCATCGGCTATAGAAAAACCCATATCGGTCGACCTCTAGTCTGGG
>JAODUD010000043.1:7024937-7042167 GCA_026784285.1 Stomatorhinus walkeri | reverse complement strand
AGATGGATTGATATAACATGATTTGTTTAGATGGAATATAAGTGGCAAGATAAAATTACGTTCATCCAATGAATTATATTTTTGAGTGTATTTTACGTTCATTTAGTCGTGGTGTCCATTGTAATGGACATAAAAAAAATCAATAAAAACATGAGTTAGCGACAAAAACAAATTATGACTGTAGTGAAGTAAATTCATGAAGTATGAAGTAAAGTCTTTATTGGAGAACAGTAAATATCAGCTGGATAAAAAAAATTTCAGCGAGCAGAAAAAAATCGGGTCTGAAGGGGTTAAAACATAAACTAAAATCGATTGAAGCATTTAATGGTTTTTGTACTGTTCAAAGTTGTTTTGTACTATTTCATTGTTTTTGTACTGTTTCACGTGAAATGTGTAATGTACATATGTTTATAAAAACTTAAAGTATGAAAAAATATCTGTCTTTCCCAACGGAAGGTATTTCACCTAATCTTGTAATGACCCAATTTCCTCGTAAATAAAGCTGAGGTTTCCGCGATTTCGGACCCTATTGAATTCCTGGAGTGAAACGTTTTGCATAGCCATACTTTCTTTTCAATACCTGATAGGTTCCCACCCTTCCAGTTAGAGGGAGGGGTACGCCATAGGCAGAACAATAAAATTAGTCAGGTAAAAAGGTAGGAAAACGTAAAGTAAAGCCTCAAGCAGAGTCTAATAAAAAAGAAGCATCCGTCAAGGTAAAATAACGATTGCCCCCGAAACTGTGAACGCTGGAAGAATGGGACGAACATATTTAAAATGTTTTACGTTCGCTTTGCTAGCCTTGGGCTTCTCTACGGTAAGATTACATTTTAGCTGAACGTTACATGTAATTGTCCACTAATTTCGTTATCTGTATATTTGCCTGCGTGGTTTCCAGAAACTGGCTATGCTAGCCTGCATGATCTGAAAAATAAGCAGCACGAGTTTGTTTGTGCATGAGTTCATTTATAATAATTAGTGTTCTGTTATGTGATCGTGTGCCGGGAGGGAAAACCCTAACGATAGACGGTGTTTTTGTTCACGTTGTCTATAGACTTTAAACCACAATCGTACTCGCTGTCAACCTTATAAAATATGTACTTTGTGTTTCTTTTACAGATTTGTGCGGCTCGAGATGGTAATTGGGCTATTATATTTAATTTATGGGGTTGCCCTACACCAGTTCTCCGATGATAAAGTAGTCTAGCCAGCGTAACTTGTTACTTTGCCTTTTTAGATTAATAAATTCCAAATGAGAAATTATTAATACCTTTAAACTGAATATCATCTCCCACAGGTATTGCTTTGTCTATCTATACCGTAACATCAAAAAGTATAACGGCACAATGGACTCCTCAATCAATCGCCAGTTCATACAAGATCACAGCAACACCAAAAAGTTCACCAGAACCGCCCGTCTTCACCCTTTTTAGTGGAAATGTAATAATAGGTTCAGTGATTTCCCTTTCCCCCAACACTGTGTACATTGTACGAGTTGATGCTATGGATGACATGGGTCGTATCTTGACCAGTGCAGAAATCGAAGGAATCACTGGTAAGTGCGGATATCAGATCGGTCTTTGAAATAGACGACAATCAATACCTACAATTAATGCGAATGATGAAGTTATTGCTGAATTTGTGTGCAGCCCCCGATGTTCCGGTTATCAATGAGGCGTACTCGGAACAAGGCGACAGCATCACCGTGGATTTCAGCCCGATGGTCGCGGCGAGCGCATACATCGTGCGCCTGGAGTCTGAAGCCTTGGACTACTTCTCTGAAATCCAAGTGTCTGACACACCAGCAACTTTAAGCAGTCTCCAGCCGTTCACTGAATACGCGGTCAGTGTCATGTCTGTCAACGCTGGAGGAAGAAGCCAACCGTCTCTGGTCAAGATCGTGAAGACAGGTACAAGGTGTCGTTTTAGGAACGTTTAATGAACGTTACAATTAAGATATGAAAACAGTGTCCAATTTTCCTGATGTTCCCTGAACATGATCCCACTAATACAATTACTACACTGCAGCTAAGAATAATAATTTACGAACAAACAAAACACATGGTTTGGCAGTGGAAAGCATTGCAGCTTCATTCTGCTAAAGTCGTGGGTTCGAGGGTGGGCAGCGCGTCGCAGTATAGGTCTTTACAAAATAATGCTTTTATTCTAAAACAAAATGTTCAATATTAATTACGTTAAAAAGATGTTCAGGTAATAATTTTACGTTTCTGACATTGACAGAATTTTGATAAAATGTTAAACGTGGAAATAACGCTCCATTAACGTTTTTGAGAAGACCTTTACAAAACATTGGATAAAGTTCTGAGAACGTTCCCTGTTAGCTGGAATCCCCCATTAACAATATAATCTGAAACAGAAAAACAAACGATTGCTGCGGCCAAAAGAAGTAATCTGAAGAGCGTTTTATTTGCTTGGAACGCCTCCCATCTTCATATTTCGCGATTACTGTTGAAAGGTTTGAGTAATTGTGTTGCGTTAAGGTAAGTGTTAATTAACCGTTGTATAATGAACACGATGTAACGTAGTGTTATACAATATGATGGTCTGCCTCCAGGGTCGTTTCTTTGGTAGAAACTGTATCTTTTGCATTGCACACCTTGAAAAAGATGAACCCTGAGAACTAGGCTGATACTTTTCCAAAAGGATAATGCAAAGTACGATCAGATTCCTTCCAGCCTAAAATCATGCTTCATTTTAGCTGACCTGACAAAGTTAGACATTCAGTTTACAATAATAAGAACATATCTTAACAACAGCAGGTGTTTCAAAATACTCTGGACAGCAACTAGAGCTACGTGAATGTTTCAGAAGAAGAAAAGGGCAAACATTTTTATACTAGATTATTTATTCCATATTATTACCAATTCACTAATTCAGCTCTTGGCTGACCACTGTAAAAAAAGGTTTTACTGTTTATTTTTACATGTTGAAATACCCAAAGTCAGGTTTCATCATGTCTGCTTTGTCTTTTCAGTGGTGCAGACCCTAGAGCTCAACACATCCTCTCCCACCAACAGCAGCATTGTCCTAACCTGGGAAATGGTGGAACACGCAGTGTTGTACACACTGTCCCTTTCTGAGGAGGGGTCAAGCATTATGGTCCAGGTGAACACTACAAACACCACAATGACCTTCACGGATCTGGAACCCGGCACCACCTACTGTATCAGTGCCAATGCATGGGGCTCCGATCAGCTCCCGAGTGGTGATACCTACGTCTGTCAGATTACACGTAAGGCCCAGGTTTTAGGTGTATTGACAAATGTGACAAAATGGTAGTAGATTCCTGCCTACATATGTACTAGATATGCCTAGAACATATTCTCATTTTGCGAGTTGATTTGAATTTCAATACTACAGCAGAAGTTTTATTGTCACTTGGTCTGCTTTCCTGGCCAGGTCCCCCCGTGCCAGAGTTCGTTTACATAATGCTGGCATCGGGCCGCTCTGTGGGCGTGGCTGTCTACTGGGACAGCGTGCGCGGGGCAGAAAGCTACTTTGTCGTCAGTTCTACCGGCCAAAATTGCACTTCGTTCACCAGTAGCTACTGTGTAATCTCACCACTGCTCTGCGGGCACAACCATTCAATCACTGTCACCGCTGAGAACCAAGCTGGTCCAAGTTATCCGTCTAATCCAGAGGACTTCCTCACCTGTAAGTTCCCTAGACAAACTACAGTGGAAGCGACAAGCGATGTAACTGAGTGTCCACCAATGGAGAATTCTTAACCACACCATGCAACCTACTGAGGATAGTGAACTTTGTGATTCCTTGTAGCATGTCACAAAAGTAATACATACTATATGATTGGCACCACAATATGCTACATTTCTTTTTGCAAGACCATTGAGTTGTCTATAAAAAATAACAATACTTACATGGTTCCTGTAGCAGCAAATCATCATAGAATGGGAAGCTCCAATGATATTTCTTGCTGTGTGTTTTTGCCCAGTTCCATGTCCGCCAGAGTCTCTCTGGGCAGAGGAACCCGTCTCTGAGAACTGCACTTTAATGTGGAATGAGGTGCTGTTTGTGGATTACTACACAGCATTTGTGAGGAGTGACGATGAGAACAAGGAGCTATGCAACACCACCAGCAACGCCTGCAGTTTCCGCTGCACATGCGGAACCACATTCTTCCTGACAGTCTTTGCATTTAACTTAGCTGGCGTCAGCCCACCAGGACCAGTAATCAACTACACCACCGGTAAGGCCGTAACTTTGAGCTCCCATAACTGAAATCCCTTAAATGTCACATATTTCTATAAGTAAGCATGTCTACCTTAAACCATCTTTAACAACCACCTGTTGATGAGACGCAATCTTATCTTATATGACCAGTATTTTCTTTGCAGCCTCCTCTGTTCCTTAATTCAATTCAGGCTGATTATACTGTTGCCTCATCGCATTTATTTACATTCACTTTTTACTCATTTATCGACAGCGATCTGCAATACAGGGACCTTGGGGTTACATTTTATTTAAGCTAATATTTTTATTAATTTATAAACACATTCCAAAAAAAACTGTTCATAAAACATTATAAAAATGGCTATAAATATTGATTAATAGGCATGACGCATTAGAGCCATGATGGAATTTCGAAGTTAATCTACCATTACCTTGATAGTTTGAAAGCTTTAAGAAAATTCACTTAAATAACGATTTCAATGTGTTTATCCCCAGCACCCTGCTGTCCACATAACGTGTCTGTCACCCTGATATCCACCGAGACCCTCAAAATCACCTGGCCTGCCAGCCGTGGTGCTGACATCTACGAGACCAAGGCGGTCGGCGCATCTGATCTCATAAGCTGCAGTGACACGGCCCCCATTTGCGTGCTCTCCGACCTCAGCTGCAACACCAAATACAACGTTGTGGTCATGCCATGCAGTGAGATCCGGGGCTGCACCCATACTTGCACACCTTACTCTGCAGAGACCGGTAAACCTTTCAGATGATATTCATGGCTTTTTGCAGTTTAAGAAGCGTCAACACTGCTGGAACATCAACTGTCTATTTATGATATTCATCCGCTGCTTGTTTCAGCTCCTTGTTCCCCAGAGATCTTGAATATCATGCAAACCAACACATCCTCCGTCAACATCTCTTGGAGTGCTAGCAACAACAATGCTAACTATATGGTGAATTTAGTGGGTCAGTCAGACTCCCGCTCCTGTCAATCAAGAGGATCATTTTGTGAAGTCTCTAACTTAACCTGTGGCTCCGTCTATGAAATCACTGCCTTTGCCAACACAAGCGTTGGACAGAGTTTACCCAGTTACTCTGTAAATGTGGAAACAGGTAGCTTATATGAAATGGCAAGCTAATCATTACACTTTGAAAAAGCTGGTGATGAAGCCTAACATCATGCACCCTCTTTATGACTCCAGGACCCTGTTGTCCCCGGGACGTGACAGTAAGACAGGTAACGCGGGCCATGACAAATGTCACCTGGCCAGCAGCTACAGGAGCCCGGTCTTACATTGCGTCACTGAAGTCACCTAGGGGTGATGCCAAGTGCCACACTCTGAACCCACACTGTCTGATGGGATGCATCACCTGCGGGACAAACTACACCGTGTCACTGGACGTAATCAGTAGCACAGGGAAGAAGTCCGAGTGCACATACTATGGCTTCTCCTCTGGTAAATATAGGGTGTTTATCAATACGCATACTTGACCATTCCTGTGTTCTCGCATACCCATTTGACATCATCTTACATTGCTGAAGTATACATGTAGTTCCAATTCTCAAAAACAGAAGTTCAGAAGATGGTAAAAATCTCTGGATGTCGTTCTTGCCCCAGCCCCAAACACCAAGGATGCATCGGTTGCATCCTCTATGAATGAGACCAAGTTCATTCATGGGAGGCGAGTTAGAAAGACCACTGTTTCCAAGAATGATAGTATGCTCTTCGCATTCTTGGTACTGATAAACACCCATAGTTGGCAGTTTATATCTCTTATCAAAGGGACGGTTCCGAGAAACGTTCAGCTGTTTCCTTCACGTTGCAGGTGATTGCTGTCCCTCCAGCATCAGGTTGTACAGCCTGCCCAACAGCACTATCCGTGTATACTGGCACTCTATTGGAGGTCTCAGCAATAACACGGCTATCCTGATTGGCATGAGCTCCAACTACAGTTGTAGGTCTTATCCGGGCAGGAACTCCTGTGATATAACCGGAACTGTATGCGGTGAGACGTACACTGTTGTAGTAGCCCCACTGTCACGAGATGGCGCCAAAGTCGAGTTCTGTCCCAGAAGGAGGTATTCCGGTGAGTGCCAGATTTACCATCGCCATATCGCTAAAACATGTGACTGAGAAAACGAAGGAAGTTAGTTCTCATTCATAAAGAATTTTGTTTTTCGCCTCTTCAAACATTGCATGCAGAAAAAAACAGTGAATTTGTTTCTAATATCTGTTCTTTGGCGTTTCAGTTTCCTGTTATGCAACTGATATTGAAATGGGTAGGTACTAGTGAACAGGGTCAGCGGCAAGAATTCGAATTCCCGTTACCATGTGATAAACATTTAACAGCACATCAATTCACTTATCTGATTTTGCTATTGTTTTGTTTTGTGCAGTTAGTTGATTTTACTATTTTTACTGTGTTTTCAGTGATGTCCTGGAAGAGGAGGAGGAGTGTGGATTAGCCGGTGACATGTACGTTATTTTGTAAAATATATTATATTTTATATAACATTCTGGCTTTAGTATTTGCAAACGCCATTTTTAATTTGGCATTTATTTGGTGTCTAAACCTTAGTCAGTCTGTAATTGTGTGTAAAAGAATGAAGTATTGCCAAATTGTCTTATAGTAATTAATTCCTCAATAAAAAAGCTGTGAAACACGTAACAGGCTGAATATGCTACACTGGTTGTTTAAACTAATTTTTCATAATTTATCTTTGGCTTTAAAGTATACAGTAAAAATATAGGTAGAAAACTGCAGCCAAACATCATACAAAGATGTGGAAACTTAAATGATCGTTTTAAAGCGCTAAAAGGTTGATTGTGTCTCAGTTGCTCAAGTTACTTTTTGTTTTACAGCATACCTGCCAGACCAGCCACTGGGGAAAAGATTCTGTTTTGGAAATCCCTTTTGGAAATCCCTTTCATTTAACCATAATAACCGCGTAACCAGTTAACCACAATAACATTCCCCTAAATGCAATATAAAAGTAATATTTGAATTAATATTCTTGAACTTAAGATTTAACTAAAGGTAAAAAACTCTAAATTCAATCTTAGAAAATACAATAGACATTGATGATTGTGAGATATAGGTATCATGTGATCACTGTAATGGGTGTTAAGGGGCATGTTTGTCGCCGAAATATTTCTTTCGCTATATATTCATAAAATGTTCTAATGCGATGCTAGATAGCGACCCAAATGATCTATAAGAAGGACGAATTAAACGATTATTGTAACATTTCAATTTAAGCATAACATTTAAACTATAATGTCCTACATATTATTCCTTCAAACAAAGACTGATGCCCAATTAAGCCCGTATGTGTCCTCCAGTATAAGATTAACAGTCGATTAATTACTATCATTTTTAGCTTTAGAATTGTAACTAATTGTGGTGCGAGTACCAGGCAATAATACGTCTCCAACAAAAAGTGCGAAAAAGCTTAACTGCCTGTACCAACTCACACAGACCGCCCACTACTCACACAGCACACGGTGGGCGCACAACACACTATTATTTACAACAATTAACACTGAATATTACACATAACATTAACGCATGGCACAATAACGACAGAGTACATACTAATGACACAGAGCTATTTACATTATTTTCAGTTGGCATTAGTCCAGCATGCCGTGTTGCCCGATGGGTAGCCTCAGCACCGCGTGTTACATCCCCTTTTGGATGACACGTAAGAAAGTGTGACGATTATCTCAATTAAGCAGGCCTACGGATCTGTCCATCTATATCTATGAAGGATGTATTTCTGTGTCGAATGTGTCTTGAAATAAAATGAATTCTTTGCATCATAATATTGTTGGGAATAAATTATTAATCTATACGAATAATTAAAGAATGTCAAATGTACTTTATGATGCTTTAGCTTTAACAATTTAGGTTTCTAGATCTTTAAAAACCAAACCTGGAACAGAAGGCCAGTCAGTTTTGTAATGCTTTGTGTTATGTTTGTGTGTTGGTTTCCACTCTAAGCACCAGCTGCAAGAAAATCAGACAAGTTATTATAATTGATATCCATACATCAGTGCTTTTGGATATCTTGATATCTTTGCTATAGATGTACTTTATATGAACCTTTCTTAAATACTGACTTCAGGTAAATATTGTCCAAAGACTTGCATAGCATTATTATTACAACATAATTATGCTTTATTATTAAAACATAATAAAACAACTGAAATATGAAAAACATTATTAGTTATGTATTTAATGTAGATTTTTTTTAATGTCGCGCGCACATATATACTGCAGAGCCATCCAATAATACCCTGCGCCGTTTAAACTTCAACATTTAACAACCGAAGGTCCATTTCTAAATAAATCACAAAACATTTTCTCTGTTTTTTTTTGTTTTATGACAATTAAGTCATCTACATACACAGACAAAATATTCTGTGAACCCATAACCGGTGAGACAATATTTTGCAATATTGTGAAGCTGATTTGAAACCTCCTGAAAACCAGCTTAGTGTCTTTCAATTACCTTTTTAACCTTTAAACATTACTGTCATTAAAACCTTTAAACCTGGTTTGGAAGACTGATGATTCTTATTATACCGATGATTTCAAAATAATATATTGCTTGAACGCCAAGAGAAACATTGAATAAATAATAAATACAATATCCACAGTAAAAATTAAGCCAAAATAACAAATACACTGTTAGGCTACCTGCACATGCCTCTGCAAAAATGTTTTAAATAAATTTCAAAATATTTTTTCTTAAATTCATTCATAAAGCATATTCATCTTTCATGCTCATCTAGATCCCATTCGATAAAGCCTTCAAATGCACTGTTGTGTTTTAAGCAAATAAATAATGTTCGTTTCAATAATATAGTAGAAGAATAAAGCAAATAAATTATGTTCGCTTCAATAGTATAGTAGAAGTGTAAAGCAAATAAATTATGTTCGCTTCTATAACACGTATTAATACAGCCAATCACCGCTCTTGTTTATGACATGCTCCCTTCCACCTGGATTATACGCTTCTGATCATCAATCACCAATGCGTCAGAAAGGACCTGCGCGCGGTTATCACCTCTGTTCAGCCGTATGATTTCCCACAGGAATTTATAGTGCTTATAGAAATACTTCCTCCTGGGTCTCCATTTCGTTTCATTCAACTTCTGTAATCTGACGCTATAAATACTAAAAATGCAATTATTTTCTCTTATGTCAGACTGTAACAAAAATATTTTTAATGTGTCACAGATTATGTTGTACATTACAAGTATCAGTCATGAGTTAGCAGTACTTAGCAAGTAAAGCTTCAAACGTATAACTTACAAAATGTTGAGGACTAGCGGCAGACCTTGGCCAGCTTGAAGCTTTTAGAGAGTTAACGGTGTTACTTTACACAAGGTCAGCTGCTTTCCGCGTTACAATGAAAACCTTTCGCTTTTTTAACCTTCCCGTATCACCAGTGAGCCTGAAGGCGTTAGGAGTTTACCCGTATTTATTTCGACCTAACCTTTTGGTTTCCACCCAGAGCACCACCTGAACAGTTTCTGAATCGCGCCACATTTTTATTCCTGGCATTCATGTATCAGCCATTTGGGATATCTTGATTTTTGCTAGAGATGGAAATCCTGGGAACCTCTCTTTTAATACTGGCTTCACTGCTTCAGGTAAATATTGTTCAACATTATAAAAACATAATAACAAAAACAGAAAAGATGTGTTATGTATTTTAACCTATATTCGTTTTATTTCCAGATTCAGTATACACAGGCACAAGGTATTGTTTTTTTCAGTTCACTATTTTTAGGAAAATATAAAAGTTAATCTACTGACGTTTAAACGTGTCTGATAGACTAAGATCACTTTATAGCCATATATAATAAAATGTGTGTATATATAGGCCTACATTCATATAGGCTATATAATGCATAAGTAGGCTATTATATGTATAATAGTAATCTGTAATAGGCCTACATATCTAATAATAACTCTGCATGCAGACACTGTATTGTTTTAAAATGCAACAAAGTAATTTAATGGTCTGTTTATAGACGAATTGCGTTTTTTTTTTTTTTTTACTTTTTTTAGATTGCTCAATCATATCGGTAACATCTCCATCAGCGACATCCCTGAATGTGAAATGGAAAAGATACATTTCAGCAACGAATTATTTTGTGGACGTGCGGACAATGGGGGCCGTCTCCGCCCCGGTTGTAGTAACCGTAGCGTCGACCAGCACCGAACGGCTGGTACAGGGGCTGAGACCGGGTACCGTTTACTCAGTGACTTTGAAAGTCTTTCGTTTCTACAATGTCCTGTGCTCTTCGCCGCCGCAAACAGCCATAACAGGTAAATGTAAATTGTGACACATCAAAGCTACTGTTTCATATTTTTTCATGTACTTCATACCCATATAATTTGTAATACGTCTTAGCACACACACACACACACACATATATATATACACACGCACACACATCATTGTTTTTTTTCCCTCAATATTCAGTCCCAGCGGCTTCTGAGACGATTTCTGGCAAAGCGCTAACGAGCACCATAATCACTGCCAGTTGGACACCTGTGTCGTCAGCAAAGTCATATTTCCTGATACTGGAAAACATAGGAAGCCGTATATATTTAAACATCTCATTTACGAGTGTAAGCGGAACGGTGGATAACCTTCATCCAGCAACACTTTACAACTGCTCTGTGTACGCCTTAAACGCCGGCGGCATGGGGGCACGCAGCGCGGTGAAAGCTGTAACCACGCGTAAGTACCCTGTTTCCTCCAAGAAATTATGTAGTTTATGCACATTTTGAACAGATATGTATCATTAATACATGACTACACGTATGGCAACCAAAAGTCCCAGAAGCAGTATCATTAAATCTAAAGTAAAAGAAAAATCTATTGCTTAAGCACAAACACAAAGCAATTATGGAATGTTTACAAGGTGTTCTATTGTCCTGTTATATCTCATCCTAGTATACTATTTGACAACTGTTATTTGTCTACCCTTAGTGACACAGCCACCAGCAGGCATCACTGCCCAGTCGATCAATTCCAGCGCGACCCGGGTCAGCTGGCTTAGGGTGAACAAGGTGCTGACCTACCGAGTAACAATGTGGGACTCAGACAATCCCAGTATCCCTCTGATGGTCCTTAACGTCACCTCTAACTCCGTGGACATCAATAATCTGCCCCCATGCTCTTTGTTCACGATTGGGGTGTCATCTATCAATGAATTTTTAGAGGCTGGAGAGCCTGCAAACACCACTTTCAGAAGAACTGGTGAGTAACGTCACCGATTGACGTTGAAGGCCGTGTCATTAGTTTCACAATGTGTTGCAAACGTTAAATGGCTAAGTTCTAACAGGAGTGATTTGTTTTGTATACACTGTATGTTTTTTTATAAACCTTTGATATCAAAAGCAAATGTAGAGACGTTTACCACAGACCTATGGTTAAAATTAACACTTTAAGGTATAAACACTAGATGTGTATTTAAAAAAAATCATCTACTGCTAATTAGGTGAAAACAGCATTGTTTTTTCATTTTAGATATGCCTACAGTGACGTCCATTACAGTGGACTACAGATGTGCAAGTAGGACCGTGTTGGTGATGTGGGGGCTGGTGACAGGGGCCAAATCATATAGGGCCTCAATCATCAGCCCAGGCGATCCGCCCCTGAACTGCACCTCCCAGTTGGGAAGCTGTGAGATCTCAGAACTGGCCTGTGGGAAGATGTATAGGGCTTATGTCACGACTGTGTCAGGCAACTGCGAGAGCACTTCCCAACAATCCACCTCCTTTCAGACAGGTGTGGCTGTTTTTTCACATAGCCTTCTAGTCATTCAATCCCCAAAATGACCTTCCTATGGCCTTTCCCATTATCTTTTCTGTGTAATTTCTACCGCACGCTACCTTTTACACCCATGTATCGAGATAAATGATTTCCAAAGAACACGGAAAATGTCCAAGCTGAGATTATAGTTTATAGAGAACAGTGACCACCATAAAAGGAATCAGAGAAGTATGCTTGAAAGATGACAAACAGTGCAGAAAACCAACCCTTTAACTTCTTTTTCAGTGCCCTGCCCGCCCGTGGACCTGTTGCTCTTCCGCGAATGCTCCAGCAACACGATTGTGTTCTCTTGGTCAGCGACGAATAACACAGCCCACTATGTAGCCACATCAATGGACTCCACGGGCTTTGCGACAGAGTGTATAACCACTGACACCTCCTGCTTCTTCACCACAATGGTCTGCAGTGAAATGTACGAGTTCACCGTGTATTCCTATACCGGGCAGTGTTATAGTGAACTTAGCATGCCAGTACAGATCCAGACAGGTAAGACTGTCCTCCATATAGTACAATGTCCTTTATAAAGCAAACATAATGTTTTATGAGTAATTCAGGTACGAAAATAGTACGGTGCAAACAAACCATACGGTTTAAATGATACCAATGCTTCTCCAATGCATCAATCAATATATGAATGATCCAATATTGCGTCTGTTTATCAGCCTTCTTCGTCTGAGCTTAGCTGTCAATTCCATGCCATTTCTGATCGTGGTTGTTGAGTCCATGCCGTCTCAGATCGCGGCTGTCGAGTCCATGCCATCTCCGATCGCGGCTCTCGGCTCCATGCCGTCTCCGATCGCGGCTGTCGAGTCCATGCCATCTCCGATCGCGGCTGTGGACTCTCTTTCCACCTCACTCTGAATGAAACCCCACGAAGTAGATTGTTGTTGTTTATGTCTGTACTATTTTTGCATTATGTATACTCATATAGCAAATAAAATTGAAAACTGACAAAATTCATTACCTTTGAAGGATGTGGCTCTACGATACATGAAAAATGCAGTAAACACTTTGGAGTCATACTTTTAACATGATCCTTTGCTGCCTCTCAGCCCCCTGCAAGCCGACGAATCTGAAGGCTGTCGCCGATTGCTACTCCAACACACTGATAGCCATGTGGGATGAGGCTCCAGGTGCCTTGTTCTACACAGTGGAAGCCATCGGAAACTTTGGGGACTACTATAGCTGCAACACATCCACAACCAGCTGCCCCTTGGAGGACGTGCTATGTGGGCAGAGCCTGAGTGTCTGGATCATCGCCTCTGACCATGACTGCACCACCAATCGTGTCCTGGGGGACACGGCCGAGACAGGTATGCTAGTGCTAGCCGCCGAGAGTGGAGCTGACACCCCACCTGCTAGTTTTCATTCCACCTCACCTCTTAATTAATTAAAGATGTTATCTGAACACTGGGTTGCCTAACTTCGTCTTTCATGTCAGTCATGGATGCTTCAGAACAAGGAGCTGCGACTCTTTCCATTGGCACGTATGCGTTTACATTTGTCTGTGTGCCTAATTCTATTTCAGTGCCTTGCCTACCCCAAAACATATCTCAGGCGGAAGACTGCAGCCCCGATTCCATCATGCTGGAGTGGGATTACTCCGCCGGTGCTGTGTCATACACTGCGTTGGCCACGCATGCGGACGGTACTGAGAGCAGCTGCAACAGCATGGGTACTGGCTGCATGATCCAGGGGCTCCGCTGCGGAGAGACATACTTTGTCTCTCTCCTTGTCACCAACTTTAAGTGCAACGTCACAGAGAACCTGCAGACGATGGTGAAAACAGGTAACCCCCCCCCCACCACACCACTATCTGTTCTCACAAGTGTCGTTCCCAGGAGTGCTGACTGGGAGGTTTTTTTCCCTTCTTCATTAAATCTTGAGTGAAATCACTGCTGACAGTTAATCTCACTCTTTCTGCTTCTTACAGCGCCATGTCCGCCATACCAAGTGAATGCTTCCCTGGACTGCTCTGCGAACCGTGCCCTTATCTCATGGTGGAACACCCAGAAGAATGGCTCTCACACAGTCACAATCAAGGATCAAAATGCAGGGCAGTTCAACTGTAGTTCCACTACTGATAGGTGCATCATCCCTGACCTTCAGTGCGGGCAAATGTACACAGTCAGTGTCACCTACTACAACGGCAGATGTTACAGCTTACCTTCCGGGGCTGTCCAGATGAATTCCGGTACTACTTACATTCTACTTACGAACTACATTTCAGTGATTTCCAGAGTAGTTGTGTCATTAAAATAGTACCAGATACCCTGATATATTCTAGGTGTTAAAAAAAGTATTGTGTTGAACAAAAAATAATCGGCAATCAAAATAAATTGCAATTAGCGCTGCTGGCTACATTGCAGAGTACAGCCTTTCTTTCAGCCAAAACAGTCTCAAGAATTACCTGGTTATATTAATATAAGGTGAATAATATACTCATTGGCCACTTTATTAAGAACACCTGAGCACCTACTTGTTCATGCAAATATCTAATCAGCCAATAACATGGAGAGATCCAGGTAATTTGACTTCTTGGGCACAGCCATCAGCAGTGTGTCTGTCTGCGAGGAGAATGTTGACCTTGTCGAGAGAATTACTTACTTCAGCAGTGACATTCATGTCTCTGGTGACTCTTCCTATGAAGTCAGCAGATGGATTTGAAGAGCATGGGGGGTAATGAGGTCACTAGAAAAGGGTGTGTGGTGCTTCTTATCTTTGACATATTGTGACATATCTTTGCAAGAGGACAAAGGTGCAAGTCTTTAGAATCCTGGTGCTCCCTCTCTTGCTGTTTGGTTGTGAGACAGACACTGTTCAGTGAGCTGAGATGAAGACTGGACTCCTTCAGTACCATGTCCCTCGGAGAATCCTTGGGTACTGCTGATTTGACTTTGTGTCGTATGAGCAGTGGCTAGAGGAGTCCTGAACGAGGCACATTACCTGCATTGTAAGGGAGCATCAGTCATGACACTACGGCCTTGTTGCGCGTTTCCCTGAGGGTGATCCATCTCAAAGGGTCCTCACTGATGAGGACCCAAGGGGCCGGATCAGGCCAAGGTGGACGCTCACGTAACACCTGGCTGTGGCAGATGGGTGTCCATTTCCGGAGGGTGGGACTGGACCGTGTATCTACCTGGGGGATCGTGGCTGGGATCCCAAAGAGTTTCGCTGTGTGGTGGGTGCGGCAACGTGCTGCATTAGCGCATGCTCCCCAACCTGACCTTACCTGACCAATAACGTGGCAGAAACTCAATGTATAAAATCATGCAAACATGGGTCAAGAACCTTAGATAATGGTCAGATCAAGATTAATAATGAGGAGAAAATGTGATTCATGTGACTGATCGTGGCATTGATGTTCGCACTAGAGTGGTTTGAGTATTCCGGAAGCTGCAGATCTGGGATTTTTATGCACAAATATCTCTACAGTTCACAAAGAACAGTGTGGATAAACAATGAAACATCCAGTGATTGGCAGCCAAAGGTGGCGGTCAATGGGCAGGTGAAGTGCAAGCGATGGGCATTGACAATCAGAGATCAAGGCAAAAATTGGCATCGAAATGTAATGCGAAGGTCAGGCGATGCACATTGGGCAGTCAGAGGGTAAAGCAGATATGTCTAAGGACAAAGCCAGAAGGGAAATGTTTGACCTCTAAGTAAATCGAGAAGATGCCAGATGCAGTGAAGTCAAGAGACAAATCGAAGATTCCTGATTACAGCAGGAAAGGGACGCTGGCCCCAAATAAGATCCATTGGTGAATAAAGGGAGAGGTAGGATGTGGCATTCCTGAGCAAGTGGGCTTTGCAGATGGGAATTCCCTGGGGGATGCAGTTGGTGGGTTTCATACGTAATATCAACTAAGCTGACCTGGCTTGGTGTTAGAACAAAAAACAGCAATGGTAATGGTCTGAGTTGGACAGAACCCCTATTGATTATTGATATGGTATGTCCACAGTGCCCTGTGTGCCCACTAATGTGACTGCAGTGCGAAACTGCCAGCAGAGCTCGGTCATGCTGAGCTGGGCAGCCAGCCAAGGAGCCAGAAATTATACTGCCACTGCCCTGAGCAACAGCGGACACAGGGTGGACTGCCCCTCTAACAACACAACCTGCAATATTACCGGCCTGCGCTGCAGTCAGATCTACAGCGTGGGAGTGACGGCTGTGGGTGACAGCTGCAGCAGCCTTTCAAGCCAGACAGTCACAGTATTAACAGGTAAGAGCCAGGGTTAGGCATAGGAGCGTGTGGCCAGGTGTTTGAGGGAGGGTGTGAAAGGAGAGTTGTCCTAGTATGACCATATATATTTTTCCCCACAGCACCATGTTCTCCTGCTCGTGTCAGAGGCTCCATTGATTGCTTATCCAATACAGTCTCACTCACATGGGATGCAAGTCCCAACAGTTTATCTTACAATGTACTGGCAATTGGGAGGGCTGGAGACAGAGTGAACTGCAATAACGCTGCGCCTAGCTGCCAACTAAGCGGCCTCCTCTGTGGTCAGAATTACAACTTCACTGTATCAGCCAGTGATTCTAGCTGTCAAAGTCCAGACAGCACACCATTCACCCTACCAACAGGTATGAGGGCATGCTCTTCTACCTTACCTTGATTTGTCATTAGAGTATAAGTCATGCTACAACCCAATGGAGTTCATTTAAGTACATGAAGATATTCAGACAGCCTGCTGTCCTTTGAGGTAATTTGCATTCTTATTTTTTCATCTTCTTCATCACAGCTCCTTGCCCCCCAACGAATATCCAGAACCGCCTCGATTGTGGTACCAGCAACCTGACAGTGAGCTGGGATCAAAATCCAGAACCCCTGAACTATAACGTTGGTGTCAGATCAGCAGATGGCATTGTGTTGACCTGTACCAGCTTAAATACCAGTTGTAGTGTCACCAGTTTGACCTGTGGCCAGGATTACGCCTTCACTGTAACAGCCACTAATAATTACTGCCGCAGTCCTCCAAGTGTGACACGAACCATACGTAATGGTGGGTTGACTCACTTTTAAGGAATGCCCTGCCACTTTTGCATTGTAGTCCTGATCTGAGTACTAACACACTTTTCTCCCGTAGTGCCATGTGTTCCTCAGGGTCTCCAAGGGAACGTGGATTGTGCATCGAACACAATGCTGGTGTCCTGGA
>JAODUD010000043.1:6989978-7011638 GCA_026784285.1 Stomatorhinus walkeri | reverse complement strand
CGGCTACGTTTGTGAGACTGCTCCCTGCTACGGCTGCCCTTGTTAGACCGTTCTCTGCTCCGGCTGCCCTTGTGAGACCTCTCCCTACTCTGGCTACCCTTGTTAGATCGCTCCCTGCTACGGCTACGTTTGTGAGACTGCTCCCTGCTACGGCTGCCCTTGTTAGACCGTTCTCTGCTCCGGCTGCCCTTGTGAGATCGCTCTCTGCTCCGGCTGTGCTCTCTTTTCTTGGCCTTGTCCTCACTGTCTATTCTACCCCTGCTCTGGCTTCGTTTGCGGGACCTTTCTCTCCTGCCCTTTCTTTCCTTACTCTTACTCCGGCTAGGCTTCCTCACTGTGCGCTCTTCCCTGTGCCTTTCCTCATGTTTTCTGTCTTCTGGCTCTCCTTTTGACCGTCTCTCTTTTGATTTCTCCCTCTCGCTGGCCCTGTCCTTCCTCCTGGCTCGGTCATTCTCCACTTCCCTCTCTCTATCTTTACGGTCAATCTTCCGATCGCGACTGCCACTACGGCTTCGCTTGCGGTCTTTGCTCCGGCTTCGCCGCCGATCCAAGGGCCGCTCAAGGCTTCGGGAGCGCCGTCGGTCCTTGTCCACCCTCTCCCTCCGATCACGGTCTTGATCTCTTTCTGCGCGGTCCCGATCCTTGTCCTTGCCTTCCCTCTCCTTCCGTTGTCGGTCTCGCTCCCTCTCCAGCTCACGGTCAAAGCTGGCGCCACGCCTGTCTCGGTGACGGCTCCGACTCCGTGATCTATTAGGTGACCTCCGAGGACTCGGGGTCCTCCTGGGACTCCTACAGTGAATTCAAAATGGAACAGTACCTGAAATCCTCTCCTCAATATACTTGTGCAAAACAAGAAATGTCACACAGACCTCTATGTGGAAAGCAGGGTGGAATAGAGGCTCACCTGGAGCGCCGCCGCTCAGCCTGCCATGTTGTTTCCTGCGCAGTGTCCTGCTGGCTTTCATTCTCAGGAGCTTTCCTGGGTCGGCTCTTCATCTGCTGGTCAATCGCCTTCTGAACAGGCACAGGGATGCGTGGGAAAAGGGTGGAGAACCATTCTAGCTTGGTGAGGAATGAACGTAGCATTTCGCCGATCGTCATGACGCAACCTCCTCCAGCTTTCACGTCCAGCTCCTGCAAAACACAGCACCAGGTTTGTCACAAGAAATTCAATTACCCATGTCACACTGTCATCTCCAAACAATAAACAGACTCAAATTCAATCCCAAAACTACCTTCCATGATCTCATCTGGCAAAAAAAAAAGTCCAACTTGTGATGACCAAGTACCAAATATTCACCTCTGTTTTCATCAAGCTTAATATTGATAAAGTAATTTTACGCATACAAATTTTAGAAAGATGTCTGAAGTACAAAAGAATTACACAAATAATAATTGGTTCCCATCAGACTATAATACATTGCAGGCTCCACAGAAACAGAACACTTATTTGACAATAGCAAACCAACTGCCTTTGTGTGAAGTTATGATCACTTTAAAAAGCAACCCCAAAACAGCTGTTAAAAATATATATTTGGGGCATGTTAGTACGCTATTGTAAGGAGTAAACCTACAGTGCAAGCAAACGCGACCATGAAGTTTTGCACCAGCTACCAAGAAACCATAGCTATATGGTAAAACAGTTGCTTGCACTCACACACACAAACCAACTGTGCTGAGATACAATATCCAATTCACCTGCAGCACAAGGGAGATCTAAAGAAGAAAACACTGAGATTAGCCAATTGGAAGGTGGAAAATGTGCAACATCAAAAAGACTGAGCCTCACTGTGCATTTCTGAATGACTCAGCAAACCCATGCTATAAGTCGAATCTCATTTAATGAAGTTTAGCTTACAGTGCGTAGTATTTATGGAAAATTACTCTTGATATCCTCATATAATTTTCTATAAGAATATCATGCCTTTTTGTACTGCGTAGCTATATTTTTTGTTTCATTTACACTTACCCTGACAAGGCCGCAACAGTGGATCAATTTAACTATTTCAGTGCCAGAGGAATGAAGGGACAATTAAGCCAAATGAAGTCAAAGGTGAAAATCAGCCATACGCATCACAAGGCAGGGTACTGGAAGTAGACTACAAACATGAATTATGTTTTAGAAAAAAATCAAGAAAAAGAAGAATTACCCTTGCTGACATACCTCCTCATCATCAAGGAATGGGTCAAACCAATCCACAAGGTCTGTGGGAGGCTGTGTGTATCTGTTACATGATTTCAAAGAGACAAACCATGTTAGATACCCAATACTTCCATTATATTTGAATATATTACACACAACAGTGAGAAATTAACATCATACGTCCAAACAGTTTTTAAATTTGTGAAGTTAAATGAAAGTTGATGCAAACCTTATATACATGAAGCCTAGGGCTCTGATGTAGGGAGAGTCAGTATGTGTGATGAGTCCCATCACCTGCTTACGAGTCAGCTTCAGCGTGAACAGTTTGTACAGCAGGCAGAAGGCAGTGGAGACTATGCCACCAGTTCCAACACCACGGACCTTCAACAAAAAGAAGAATTCAAATTCCAGACAATAATACCGGTCAGAACTACAACCTAGAAAAAACATATACCGACACAAAACCACAGCTTTACCACGATGGAACGGCAGAAGACAAATGGAAGAATGCGTGCAGGACGATGAAAAGCACGTACTTCTACTTACCCCCCCACACATGCCAGTCTGGCCCGCCGTTTTCCTGCTGCCTTTCTCCCACGGCTCGGCATGAGTCACCTGCAAGTCACGCATGCAGAACACGCACTTAACGGTGACACAGATCACCCAAGCACTCCGTTTTGTCCCGCACAGAGGACAATACGATGATCTAACCTTAAACATCGATCATTTATATATAACACGAAACACGCCCCCGGCACAACTTTGTCAACTTAGGTCAGTACGTTAAGACAAGCTGTTAGGATCCAGCTAAGGTAATCCTCATCTTTAAATTACATTTAGCATTCAGCTCGTAGAAAAAAACAACAATTTAACCATTAAATAAATTAATCGTCTGTATGGTTGCGCATCGGGGTATTAGAATGGCGTGATGCATCGTCCGGGGTGTACCACAAAAACGAGTTCAGGACACTAGGCCACCAAACCAGTAGCTATCTTGATAAATGGTTATACAACGAATGTATTTATATTTGTCCCAGGTAACTTGCAACCTTGTCTGACAAAATACGGACTATCAACCAGGCTATTAAAAAAATAACGGCGTGTACAGATACAACACATAAATCTGCTGACATTTGACCTACCACCGACACAGCCGAGTACGGCCATTTCGGCGTTAGCCGCTTAGCTAGCATGCTAGCCGGTCGTCACTTGAAACAGTTGAAAACCACAGCAATCGTTACCCAATGTGCCAGGAAGATAGTCTATTATCACCACTAAGTGAATATTTCATAGTAAATTAAAATAAGGTTAGCCGGCTACCCACCTACCTTGAAGTAGATCTCGTCCACAACCTCGTGGTACGTTTTCAGCTCATAGAGCTGCACCTTGAAATACGGCGACGACAGTATGTTGGTCAGAATCATGGGATTCAGGTTCATCGTCTTCTCGTTGCCCCAGAGAGGCAGCACATTGCCGTGCTTCCCCGAGCCAACGGGCTTGGCCACGACCTGCTGCTGCTGCTGATTCCCGGCCACCGCGTTGGCCATGTTGAAACGGCCCAGCTGGGTTTCAATAAGGTAACCTAGCTAGCTGACGATTTCTCGCAGTTTTACTCCATTAAAATGCTCAAATACCACCCTGTCTGTAATTCGTTTCAGTTAATAAGCACGAAAACCGATACGTAGAATTTATCAATTCCAGAAGCGTTGGGTTAAAATTACTACAGATCAGTACCCGTTCAGTACAGTCAGGGGCTTTTTTTTCCCCCGACAACGACAGAAGACAAGATGGCTAACCGTGCTGCCGGGAAAAAAAGCGGAAAAGACGATTAGCGTCGTGCGAAAGCTCAACCAATAGGACGCAGAGACCGTTCTTAAAGGGACAAGCCACCGTGAGCTGCCCCGCACACCGCGTCGAAATCTGCCCGGCCCCATGCCGTTTACTTGCCAGGATGCGCAGGAATAGCATGTCCAAATACAGTGCAACCAGCAAGTAAGGAGCGATGTCCGCACTGTGCAGCGTTGCAAACCTTGTTGTTTAGGTATCAAGACAGGTGAAATCCCTATTGATTTTACTCCAGCTAAAATATCTGCAATTTATGCCTAGTCGACTCCTCGAAAGCCTTATGTCTGTATTTTGCCTCTGTACGTCTTTTTTGGACGAAAGCATGGTAAAGCATGTTAAATGGTAATGGGAAAAGCCACACGTTTTCTTTAAGATTTTAATTGACTTAACGTTGTACATATGCAAGTGTGTGATATGTGCATTACAATGAAAATTCATATGAAGATTTTTTTTTCCGAATTTGAAACTGATACAAACCTTATAATACCAATGGCAAACTATTAACACTGTAAGATTACCACTCTAACCATTATAACAAATGGACTACAGACAGTTATTACAAAAATAAAAATCTGTTAAAGGTAAAAGTAATTTCAGAAATAGAATAAAAAGTGGGTCAGTTGTGTAAACACTTTGTATACAAACTGCTTGTGCCCTGCACTGCCTGGGTGGGATAAGCTCCAGGCTCACATCCCTGTAGGGGATAGGAAGTTACGGAAGATGGAGAAATGTATACAGAAGTAATGATTTTATAAATAAACATACAGTCTGGAGTGGTGAAATCTTAATGTGCACGAATAAAGTAACAACCAGTCAGTTTACCAAACGCAGGAGCAGGTTTAAATTGAGAGGTGCTGGATTGGCTGAGAGGAAGGTTTAAATCCCACAAGATTTAAGCCTACATAAACATTTCCATTCTAAAAAGCTTCAGAATGAGGGTTTTCTATGGGGAAACCTAGTGCAAAAGTAATAGCACTTAATGGGTGAGCTCATTCTTTGTACTGGACATCCTCTGCTTTGCAATGCATCTCGTCATCATTTGTGGCCTGATGGGAAAGCATTACATTCACTCCATTAAGCAATTTGTAGGCAGTACAAGACAGGCCTGCAATTCAATACACAAATTAGCACAGTGGCATACAGCCTTGTCAAGGGCTCTGTCCTCATTTAACTACCTCGAGCACAAAATGATTTTAAAAATGTTGACACTTTTTAAACGCCATATACGTATTTGACGGACAGAATAATACTATATATTGCACTAACATTAAGACTATACCCCATAATCACCCATTTTACTGTTAATGACGGGATGGCTTTTAGAAAAACGCAAATATCGTCAGCTTGATAGTTAACTGGGCTTGAGTGGTCTGCAAGTCTGGTTCTACTTCCTCTAAAATTCAACATCACAATGTTGCCACGTCGCACAATTTAACACTTTCCCCCCTTCTGCTTTTACTGCAATTTTGACTTCAAACTCAGCTTATACCCACAGCATTCCATACCTCAAGCTTCAGATATGACAGAAAGACAGATCTATAGCCAATCAGGGTGGAAGAATGGATGGTTTGCTTGTTACTGCCCAGTAAAGTCATGGTTTTAATACATTAACATTTGAGGCTTTCAGTCTAACAAGACTTACAATTTTTACAGTATTTCAACTTATTTGGACCCCTTAAGGTCCTAGTCGTGACACTAAATTAAGCAGATTTTGTTTTGAGCGTCGGTTTTGATGCTGACCAATCCAGGATCAAAAACCTATGAATGTCAAGATGATTCCACCACTACTTTCAACTTTCCTGTTCAGTATTTTATATAAAAATGCAAGTCAGGGATTATTAGAACACAGGAAATATTATACAAAGCTGTGGTCCTCAAATAGCATTTCGGACCTTGTAGGAATCTTTGGAACCGGTGTGCAGCATGACACTGCAGTCGCTAGGACACTGCAGGCGTGTCCCATGACACCAGTTGGCTGACGACTCCTGTTCGTCCTTCCTGATTGCACTCAGGTTTTAGGTCCAACTGGGATGTTTTGGCAGCAGGGGGTGCCATTTCCATCAGTTTTCAGGCCATCACGTTTGCCGACATTCTAAGTAGGTTGAGGTAGGGTGCCGGCAGAGAAGCAAGGCACGACCGTCGCCTTTACCCAGACCTTCCCCAGCCCGGAAGTTGGAGGTAGCTTTTCTGGAGGGCTACCGCTTTATCACAACCTGCTCATACGCTCCAGCACCAACCCTGAAGCACAAAAACCAACATCATTCTATATGCATAATATAGGCAAAAACACAGCTAAACAGGACAGTGAAGTAATCTGAGGAATTTTATGGAATGTGCAATAAAAGAATTTTTTATACTGATTGTGTAAGATGTGAAAAATTCTATTTCAGTTTCCACACATTCTACAAAATTCTGGGCAGTATCTTGCTCGACAAACGTTTGGTTAAAGTCGTCTACTGGCACATCGTGGGGAGCATCTCACATACATACCTGGTATGATGGCTCCCGAAAGCAGTGCTTCCTCCTGGGCCAACAAACAAGCGGAGGCCTTCCTCTGAGGAGGACAAACACACAGTCCAAAAAAAATTGACCAAGGTCTGTGAAAAAACCAAAATCCTGTGGATTCCTTCATACCAGGAAGAACTGGTTGCTAGGCAATTTGAAAACATGCTAGTGTTTACAGAGATGTGTTTTCTGAACTTCAGACGCTTACTCATAGTTATGAATGTTAAGGTTTAAGGAATGAAAGGTGCCATTTACCTTTCCATTATATGCAGTGCTGATTGATATATTCTGCACCCAGCATGTCAACAGAATTGAGTTGAGAGTCAAGTGTAGGCAGAAAAAAATGGAGAATGCGGTGGGAGCATGATACCTACAGAGAACTCTGTTGTCAATGCTTAACCTAGTCACCCCCTTATGTCCACATCCTACACAACTAGTCCATTACTGTCAGAGGCGGACATTTCAGGTCCAGAAAGTCCAGATCGAGATTTTGTTTCAACCAACCAGTTGAGTACTCTGTGACTGACTCTTTATACTCCACTGATGGTTGAAGCAAAATCCTGGCTTGGATTTTTACTTTCTGGACCTGAAATCTCCACCTCTGATTACTGAGCCGATCACTCTGGCCGTGTCCCAGTTGCACCACCTCCTTTACCACCAGCCCTGTCCAAACACACACACCTTCGGCACTGGAGTCCAGCAAGTCATGGCTGAAATCCTGGCTCTGCAGTATTTTTTCCACAATGTCATCTGCATCCACCCTGGTAGCGTCAACCCGCTTTAGTTGGGACTCCATGGAATCCTGTTTCATGGGATGCCTAAGGAGATGCAAGCCGGGGCTGTAAGGGATCTCCGTGCCATGTCACACCGCTAAGCCGTTGTATAGATGTGCTACCACTTTTCAGCAAGATATTCAGGATGCGCTTAGCAGTCGCTAACTGCAGCCAAGTGCCCCCAGCCTCATTCGCTTCAGCATGAGGAATCGTCGTCGGCATTCACCTGTTAAGGCGCTCGCTGGACGAGGTGCTCTTGACCAGCGCGCCAATACCGAGCTGGGGGCCTGCCCGGGGCTCGCGTCCATCATTGGGTTCAGGTATGCTGCCGATTCCGGTGGAGGCACTGCCCACAGAAGCGTTCCTCCGATGCGTGAGCTCCGACATGCTAGAGGAGCGCGAGTGATCCGTGCTGTACCCTATTAGATGGAAGCGGAGAGGTGCCTCACATAGACCGCATATGGAAATGTGCCATTCTTTGCCCTAAACTTATTCTGCCATACGTTTACCTCAGGGGTGTCAAACTCCAGTCCTGGGGGGCCAGAGCCCTGCACAGTTTTTGGTTCACCTTCATTTAATACACCTGATTCAACTCCTTGTGCCAATTACCACACAGCTCATAAGCTAAATATTTTGTGGTGGAACAGGGAAAGCGCTAAGCTACACAGGGCTCCGGCCCCCCAGGACTGGAGTTTGACACCCCTGGTTTATCTTCACTTAATCTTTTTACTCTTTTTTTTGGTCTCATGTTATGTGACCATCACAATGGGCAATTCCCAGTTGGCATCACTGATGTGCTGTTGTATTTTAGATCTTCTACACACTTTGTTATTCGTCGACTTTACCCCCCTCCCTGGGTGAAGACAGCCATGGCCACCCACACGGTCTATAAAAAGCTTGCCTAAGGAAACCTGCAAGCCCCCAGTGCTTGGCAGTGATGCATGATTAAAGGGTTTGCATGGGGATCCACAGCATCATCCGCTTATATGTCTGTCACTCGCCTCCAAGGTGACTGCAGTTAGTCAGGAGATGATTCTGACTGAATCTAATCAAACGTCCCAGGCATCCACTTCCCACGTTCACCTCGACAGGCCCCACCAAGCCAGCTCCCATCCTCTGACGATTTCTCGCCACGAGGCGTACAAATGTCTAACATGAAGAGAGAAGGCGAGGAGATGACCGTAATAAAAACCACGTAACTGGTGGGGAAGCCGGTAGGCCAGGAGCCCTCGCCAAACAGGCGACCCGATGCTGGAAATAACAGCGTGAATGTGAGACCCTCAGTCTCATTTTCAGGAAACTGAAACCCGAACCCAAGCTGCCGTGCAGCACGTCGGCTGCTTTCAGGAGATGGAAACTGAATCGATAAAAACTAAGGTGAAATAGACGGGAAGCACAGCATGACAATGCACCCGAGAGCAGGACGTATGAGGAAGACGAAGAGCAGCTGTAATAATGGCAGGAGTTCAGAAGAATCAAAGGTAATCCTCTGTGTAGCACCGCCTGGATTCAGTCCTACACCCGTTCCCTAGAGTGGGATCGTTTGTCAGGGTGGTTTAGGTCTCCGTCCAAGGGTTACCGGGACACGTACCCGACACTTTAGATTGCTGGCTGGCGTAGCTAGAGGTCCTGGAATGTCCACACATGCCAAGCTCGTCCGGAACGGAGGCACTCTTCAGCGGGGTGTCTGCAGGGTTGGGAGAGGTCCGATCGTTAAGCCTCTGCTCAGGCACAAGCCAAGATTCAGACTGCCGTCAGGGTACCGATACCACAGGACAGGCAAGAAGGACAAAAGGAAGCACAGGCCAGTTTGATTACTCTAGGACAGCTCACACACCAGAATCTTAATGGTGCAATAGACACGAT
Source organism: Stomatorhinus walkeri (assembly GCA_026784285.1). Lineage (NCBI taxonomy): Eukaryota > Metazoa > Chordata > Actinopteri > Osteoglossiformes > Mormyridae > Stomatorhinus > Stomatorhinus walkeri. Next base: position 7,002,506 of record JAODUD010000043.1, on the reverse strand, counting down.
CCCCTAAAAAGATGACCCACCAAAGTGTAGATTACAGACATCTATGTCACAGAACCAAGTGAAGTAAAATGACAATACGGCTTCACATCTCCCGCTGTCCTTTTTCACCTCACGGAGATCAATCGTTGTCGACGCACCTACAAATGGCTTGAATGTCTCCCCTCCCTTCCTGTCCTTGAGCAGGCATTCGCCCTCTTGGATTCCCACATACATGGCTGTGGAGGGGGGGCTGCAAGAGAGAGAGAGAGAGAGGAAGGTCACCCAGGAAAAAAAGAAAAGAAAAAAAAAGAAACAGGAAACGAAGTATAAACGTTTGGGTTCCCCGGCTTCAGCACAGGGTAAGAGCTGCTGCGTGTACTGAATGACTACAAACTCTGCTCATTCATCATCTGCATTGAAAGCATTTCGCAGTTTTGAAACAAATGTGCGAATGCAGCTGCATGTAGTGAGAGTGATGTCAAGCCACGAGCGACACTTCTTAATAAAGCGTCACAGACTGTTCTTAGCGTCCGGTCTGCAGAACTGGCCAGAATCAGTTTAGCGGGTACGTTTTGTCGTTTCATAATCCGAGCTCAGTGTGGCCCAACTGTTAAACTGCACTTTCAGCGGAGATGGTGGGCAGGATTAAAACCAGACTAAAGATGGTATTTTGAGTCATCCTGGGTTTCCCGCTTTTGTATTTATGGGGTACGTCGTAGAATCTGGCCCTGTTACGGCTTCCTACTTGTTTTGAAAAGTCAGATGGAGTAACCCAGCAACAGCGGTGCTGTTGCGCAAGCTGCAAGACACGTCGCATTCCTCCCCGTCCCAGGGGCCAGAGTCAATGCCAGGGATTTCCTACTCCTCGATTAGAGCTGTGTGAGTCATTGCCAGGGTCCTGATGGTTGGGTACGCAATGCGCGGTCGGCCAGTGAGGGAAAGCCCACTCATGCCTCGATAGGGTGAGTGTTCATACTCTGTGGGCTGCTCGTTCACAGCAAGTGCGTGACACGGAGGGAAAACAAATGGTCACAACGCTGAAAAAGGTCACATCGGGATGGCACACCGTACTGGCTTGTGTGCTTCACTAGCAGTGCCACGTCAACAACACATCCTTTCAGGAAAATGACAGAAAATCCTTAACAAAATACCACGGCGACCCACTCTTGTGGCATGACTCAATGCAAACGCGGACATACAGACCACCCTCTCTCAAATTTTAAAATCAGAGCTGCAATTTAAGCAGTGAGAACTGATTTCTGACACCACGCGCACCACATTTAAACCTGCCAAACATTTCACTGCCTACGTATCGGGCAGAATATGTGTTCATCTTGTAGACAGCCTCCACACTCAACAGGAAGTGAGACAGGCAGCATAATGCAAGCATAAAATCCATTAACACATTGCTCACCCCCTCCACCTTCATTTGCAACTTTAAAGATGCATGACATGTAAGAGTGTTGTGTTCAACTGTATTATTTAACAGCCTTGTAGATCATCTATATTTTATGGCTCCTTGGGGTTTTCAATCAATCAGGGACGCATCTTAAAATGTGGCATCATCCCAAGGAACTTTTCCGCCGCATACAGAATGCTTATGGAATGCAACAATGACAACAGATGGTGAGAAGTTTGATTTAAATGGGCTTACATGCCAGTTTTCTGTGCAAGCTTAACTATTCAGACTGAACTACCTTTCAACCACAAAAATGCTTTCCTGAATGATAAAATGACATCTTTGCGCCAAGATTTTCATACACAACCAGGATCCCATAGCCTCTTAGTATAAACTATGAACACTGCCATTTTCTAACACAAGCAAAGCAGAGACAGCATTTCGGGGCGCTGCCCACTCATTTAGCAAGCTGGAAGATATTCGGTAACTCAATTCCAGCTGAAGCAATACAATGGTCAATAGTCAGGGGAAAAAAAGTAACCATTTTCAGCTACATTTGATCCTTGCCCATCAGTTCCAATAAACAGCAGAGGCAAGATTAAAGGTACATGAATAGCTTTAGCATGGCACCGAGCAGGGTGCTTTGGACTGCAGCTTCATCAGGACGTTCGATCGAACATCTTTCAGCATTAGTTTCCACCCAAAAGCCAACACTTTGTAGTTTTGTTGTGGTAATCTGAAAGAGGATACGTCTACCCTGCAGACTTCCTCTGAACACAAGCAGCTTGATGTGCGGTTGATCGTTGAGCTGAAATGCTCGTCGCAATCTGTCAGATAGTTCGACCAAACACAGAAAGTCTGCTTGTTTTAGCGGGTGGGGCCACATATTTCTGAGCCTGATAATGCATTTTTCTTCAAGGACAATCTGGCTGTGTATCAGTTTAAGAAAGAAAAAAAAAAACCCAAAACATTCTCCTCACGTTTTAAAGCACGGGTCACCTGACATCAGTTGCGTACTGATGATCACCTAAACAAGAGAACACAGAGTCAGTCATGTGATCATTTTTAGCAAATCATTCTGCCATGGAACTACACACACAATAAGGCACATGCTCAGTTTCTATTGAAAGGAAATAGCTTGCTTTGTTAAATGATCTGGCCAATGCGGTTACCATCTTTATATACCGAACGCAAATCCAGAATGCCAGATAGACCCACTGAGGATACAGGAGGTGGTGGACAGCTCAGAGGCTCAAGCTCCATCAGAACAGTCACATGTCTGTGGGCCCTTGAGCAAGGCCTTTATCTGGCTGACCTTGTGCCGTGACCCCCAAGGCGAAGAGCATTCCAATGTACCTGTACTTGTGCAAATGGTAAATAAGGGGCCATATTTCACCAGCCAAGTTCCACCCGTTTACCGACCTTCAGTATAGAATTATCCTGCCGCATGTGTTTGGTGTCATAGCCCTCCAGCAAACACCTGCGAGTGGTGTTTCCGGAGCCAGCAAACTCAGCCAGATTAAGGTCAGCAAACCCAAGCTGCAAGACATAAGATAAGCTTTCACCTGATCTTTCCTGCTCTTGCCATTCTGTGGCATGGAACACACCTTTAATGTCTACAATTCAAATAATTTTGGCACAAGAAAATGTTAACAATGCCCTTTGATCCTTAGCCACACATATACCTGTGATGCTTTAACAGTTAAAAATGTATCACAAGACAAATGTTTGTTATGGATAATAAAGCAAACTAGGCAAATAAAATGAATTACCTTTGCATATGTCTTTCCACCCTTCAGTTCCTACAGAGAAACAGATGAGACAAACATTAACTTGCAAGAGCAGGAGGACACATTGCACTAGCAGCGCTGAAAGAGGCAGGTCTGGGCAGGAAATCGTACCTTGCGTACTGACACTCTGAACATGCATGGGTCCAGCACCCCTGTGCTGGCGCTGGCGCTCATCTTACACAGGAAGGAGAACCTCTTCCTCCACCGTACACAGTTGGCCTGAACCATCTCCCTGGGGAAGGTTGGCGATAAGACATACTTTTAAGTAAACACCACGTGTGCTTTTAAAATCAATAGACAATCACAGTTTCTCATTTTAAAGCTTGTTAATCACACGTTTTATATTTGACATTTGGAATGGACAATTACTGCATCAATCAAATCCAGTCAAACAATATCATCACTCAGCTATAGCTCCATGAGCTCTGGATTATTTACGATCATTATACATCCAAATGGGATAATAACTGTCTCTCCATTGCATTTACCAACTACAGAAACTGCCTAAATCTACCAAGGTACTGACGATCAGGACAAACATGTAAACCGTAAAGTACACGTGAAAGAATGGTACATCAGAAAAAAAGCCTACTTTGTTGCCTTGGGTCAGAATACGGAACAAGCTGATACTAGTTAAGAATCTTACATTAATCTTAAACTAACTCACAAGTATTTTTTTCTAAATGACAAACTACTTTGTTTTTTCAGGTTTGATACATTATAAATTTATTAGGCTTAGAAGATTCTCATAAAGCAAGGAACAAATTTAACGCTCAAGAGACAACTCATTTCACATTAAGATTTTGAGTCAGAGAGAAGTTGTATACATTATCATCAGAACATGCAAACAAAATATCCTTGACTCAAGAACGTTAATGATTGAGGAGACACAAGCACTGTATTCCATGAACCTAAAAAAGGGTGAGAAATTGTTTGAAATGGGGTGTGTGAGTGACTCATTGGGAGTGTGACTGCTTAAAGATTGATGGCTGTGTGAGGTCGAACACGTCACGCTCGCTCCAATCCCACAGATCTTCATGCACCCACTGCTACTACAAGTGGCGTCTCTGTCACAAGGTGTGAACTTCACAAATGTAGCATCAGAGTCACCAAGACCGCTGACAGCTGGTACTGACTCAGCAGTGACTGACGGCTGGCTGGATGGCTGAACGAACTATGTTCTCCTGACCGTTCCCAATGCATGACACGAAGGACAACGCAACAAGGCAGTTATTATGAGCACACGACTGATTATATATATCCGATACATCACTCTATATGCATTCCTCTGTCCTGTCAAGGCCAAGTGATAGTTAAGGGATTTGAGGACACCCTGTCAATATCCTTGCTATAACTTCCAACCTGAACTACCTTTCAACCACAAAAATGCTTTCCTGAATGATAAAATGACATCTTTGCGCCAAGATTTTCATACACAACCAGGATCCCATAGCTAATTTTTCATATGATAAGACTGAAAACATCTAATATTCAAGTGTACAGAGTGACTAATCATGGGAGAACTTGTACATTATTTTCTTACACCCAGGTGGTCATCACCACTGAAGCATAACTAAAAAATAAAAAAAAAAACATATTTTTTAATGAAGCAAAAATGCGCTGATAGTAACATCTGGAATAATAAAGATGAATCATTGTTTATGTTTTTATGAACAAAGTTGCTATGGCATACCCCCCCCCCCCCAAAAAAAATATATTTCTCCCCCCAACAATTTTTAAACATGAACTTAAAGTAGTTATATCATCATCTTTACCAGGCTTGACTCATCAGCCACGAAGATCAACTTTCACTCTTCAAAACTCTACACTTCAACACTTGGTTTTTTTTGTCATTTTTTAAGATGATCTAAAAGTTGTTCCATTGTGTATTATGAAAGACTTTCCTTTAGGGACATATACTAAATCACTCCATTATCTCTGAAGGAGTCTAAATCTCTAGTTTTTGGCATTATAAAGGTTGACCATAGAAATAAATGTTAAACCAAATGTTTCAGGACAAAAAAAAAAAAAAAAAAAAAAAAAAAAAACATTTTACAGAACAGCCTTAGTTCCAAGAATATCAGTATAAAAAACATTAAACGCAATAGTCAGCCTTCTAGCTCAAGAAATTTCTCCCGTTTACTAGTGAATTATAAAAGTAGGTCTGTAACTGTGTTGGAAAAAAGACTGTTCATTTAATATACATAGTTTCATTTATCTTTAGATTTAATAGTTTATATTTATGGTTTATATTTGGCTGATAATCACGGCATTACTGTAAAAATCTAATCGTATTCCTGACAATGGCTGTCATCCCTAATAATACGCTTTCATCTGCATCATCTGCGGTGCTCGACTTGTCATTCTCCTTGGACAGCATCCAGAGAGAACCTTTACAAACCATTTCGAGCTGGGAGGGGGAATTTGGTTTCCAGCATCCCTATATTTAGATCAGTCATGACGGCCTCTATGCATCCGCTGCCACATTCTGTGAGGAACAAACTGACGCATAAAGCGAGCCTAATCTCGGTCCTGCTCTCTTCTATAGTACAGTTTCACTGTGATGCCAAAGGTCAATTATGGGAAAGTGGCTTTCAAGCTACTTCCCAATCACAATTCTACCTCATTCAGCTTCCTCTTTCACCATTTACCGAATTGCCAAACCATTTACCAATAAGTGAAGAGAACATCAAAAGCAGATAGGCTGACAGAAGTCAGTATACTGTTAATTCACCAAATCTAGATGGAAAGAGACTGATTACACCACAACAAAAGAAAAATAACTAAGGCCAGTTTATTAGAATTAACAAGACTGACAGTGAACAATGACTGAATTTACTGTTTCATGTTAACAACTGTATGCAATTCAATCAAAACAATACGGCAAAGGTAAACGTTAAGACAACCCTTTTTGGTGAACCACCTAGAACATGATTTTGCACACCTAGCAGGATTTTCACATCACCATGCCCGCGAATGGATCGTCTTATTCAGATTCTCAGGTACCTTTATAATGACAGGTACAAAGTCCTTATTACACAGTGCAGGTTGTGCTTCACCATTTACTGAAGCATTTACTATTAAACCATCAAATATTTACAAGCTGTGTGAGCTAGCTCAATATATGCGTAGTCAACAACATCTAAGGCAGTGAAAGGTTAGCATCAAAGACTAATACTCAGTTGGCAACATTTTCTTTTCTGAAGCAATCAAAGCTTACAGACATTTCACAGAACTAAAACTCTTAATTATAATAATAGACTGTCAAGTCAAATGTAAAGCTTCACATGGTATTACTAAAAGAAAGGTTTAACTGATACTGCACATATCAAGCACTCTAATAAGACTGAATAACTAAATAGTACGTTCTCTTTTTAGTGCCTTATGTCAAATCCACAGTTAAAAGAAATGCAGTGAAAATCAAAAATGCAAACAACTCAACAGTATATTGTCATTAAACCCTTACAGGGCAAACACCTGCTCCTTAATCTTTGCAATCCAGTCCATCAGTGTGTTTCAAACGAGGGTGTTTCTCAGTGAACACTTTTTCACATAGAAAAGCAGGAATTCAGACAAACCATTCTCCATTAGAAACCTACAAGTGTGAGTTGAGTATATGCATTTAGTAATCCCCAAAAGAGAACATATGATGTCCTTTAAATATTTAGTATTGTTTTATAAGGATATAGAACCTTATGCTTTAGAGATAACACCTGCCACAGCTATAAAATAATTTTATTTAAATTTATGGAAGTGGTAATGCTTGGCTGAGCATCTCTATCTACAACTACCTCAAATATTTTTTCTCAGCACCTGATGCAAGTTTAAGGAATACCGCAGCTCCCACACAGCCTTTTGGTTTAGTACTGACGAATGCACAGATAACTGCCTGCCTGTCATGCGACGTGGCCTTTGACGGCACTCTAACAGGTTCTGGTAAAAGAAACTGAAAGATGTTTAGTCTGCTGAAAGGGAAGGTGGAAAAAAACCACCAAACCACCAATGCCATGCTCTCAGGCAAATCGGGCGGCACTTACGCTTGTCTTACTTTTATCAAGTACTGCTGTCTACTTCCTCATAAGCATGCAGTATAATAGCAAAACACGACGCAGCCATTTCTGAATATATCTTGAAAAGCAAACTGCATTACATGCTGCAGTGTTTCTCGTACGTATAGGCCTATACAGAGCACACAGCGTGCAGTAGCTATGATAAGTCGACAAAAATATATCAGATATTGATTGTTGAGTGCTCCAAAGGTCACAAATATTTTCAGCTTGAAACTGTCAGCACGACCGTCGTTGTATGACTTTGCTGTCAAGTACCATGAGCTATGGTGAATTTCCATGGCAACGCCCCCCCCTTAAATTGCCAACTAATGCATGAAAACGCAATACCAATATGACCAAGTCATTTAGTGACCACATCAATTGTTTAAGTTCTTAGTAAACTCGTTTAGCCATTGTACACTAAAAGTCAAGAACAGTTCTGGGTAAAGTTAAACATTACCTTAAAACAACCAGACTACTGATTCCTTGTATTACTATGGTGAAGGACAATTATTAGACTCTGCGTGGTAAAAACATGCCGCAGTTAGATTTCAGGAAATCGTGACATTTCAGAGCAAACATCACAGACACGTCGACGTTACACCGGCTAGAATCTCTAGCTGCTTACCGAGATGATTCGTCTGAAAATCCACCGTCAATAAGCCTGACTTTACAAAAAAGGACACCGTTCACAATGGGAACGGCGGACAGTTCGTCCAACTCGAAATCTACTTTAAACTTAAACTTCTTTTTCTTCATCATGATGAAAGCCATCTACGTGTACAAGCACTCCGATGACACTCTCCTAATCTGAGAGTAGAACAAGCAACGAGTTTCAAACGCTTAACTACACCCCCACCATCAACTATTCCTACGTTGATTCGACGCAAAGACCAGAAAGCATCGTGTTCAGGGCGATACTTTATTCAACGCACTCTAGTCTGATTGGTCAGAAAGCAGAGTGGACGAACTGTGATCCAATCATAGATCAATATGCTAATTATCAGTTTCAAACCGCCTACACGCGGACGTTGGAACATTACCTAACCATGTATGTCGTTAACTACAGCCGTGGAGTTACGTAGCGCATTTGGAGTAGGGCAGAGGTCTACAGCGACGGCGACGTGAAATATAGAGAAGAACACCACCAAATTGTACATTCAGATAGTTTATGCAAAATTAGCTGTATCCTAGCTAGTGCTAATGTAAAATACTTCAAGATCAATAATTTAAAAAAACGCGAAACATAATGGAAATAACAAACGTTCAAATCAACTGGATTGAGTATGACCGTGATATATGTTAGGGTAATAATATTGCTTGATTAAAAAATCGAACGTATCCATGACCATGAGTTTCTATTCATACCTCGTTTTGTGAACAAATACAAAAGTTGTATGGGTTCATTCAGTCGCTTTTTAGTTTTGCAACTTAAGAAATCTGTCAGTTCAGTAACACCAACTATTCATTTTTGCGTGTCTTATTCAATTAGATCATTCAATTACAATTTATGCGGTTTCTTATTCAATTAAATCCTCCAATTACATCTCATGAATCCCCTAAATGACATTATATATATATTTTTCGCGTTCCCAAAAAACGCAAGTTTTTTCATTTGTATAATATTTTAATTGGTAGGCAAATTAGGCTCCGGAGCTTCAGCGACTCTGAAAAGTATAAGTGGTTACAGAAAATGGATAGATGGATGGTAAGCAAAGTTGCTTTCTAGTAAGGCCCGATGGGTAAAGATATTTGTGAAACCGTTTGTTTCATTCAGGGTCGCGGGGGAGCCGGAGCCTACGGGCGCAATACAGGGAACAGCCTAGGATGTGGCAGCAACCCATCGCAGGACACATCCACCTATGGGCGTGAGACCATGCTAAGCGTTGCACCACCATGCATCCCCTAAAACAGAACAAACCGAGTTTTACAATAAACATTTGGCTCCCTCTAGTGATCAAGTCTAACACTACATTATACTACACCCATGGTAAAAAGAGTATTAAGACATTTAAATTCTGATTCTGATGACATTTTTCCTTGTGAAAGTAACACAAGGCGAATGGTTTTCTTTATAAAAAAGTGAATATTTTTGTATCAAAAATCAGTTAATTTTAGTTTGGGATAGATATTCATAGTAATTTGTCATATTTGCGGCAGCGTACCAGATATGATTCATGCATATGTGGTTATGGAAGTCGGATGAATCGATGTATGTCGGTGGATCTCCTATTTTTGTCCAAGAAAATAATCTGATTTAGAGACTCACTCTTAGGCGTAAATGATATGATATTTATATATTCACAGTTAAAGTAACCTGTACTTTGAATTGGCTTCTTATCTTTCTTCAGGTGCTTTAGGTACTAACTAAAAGATAATAATGTGCATTTACATTTATTATGCAGAAACTTTTGAATGGAAACACTGATTTAATAATTGTTCTATAACTACATGTTATTAGACAACCCGTGTAAAATCAGATTACCAGTTTTCTAGATTTCATAATTTCTGATTCATGTTATGATGATCATACATTTTGAATAGGGCTCGATGCGTTTCGTAAATATGGCTTTTTGGATCACCAGACGAGCCGTAGCGAGGTGAAACGTTAAGTGTTTGATAAGAATGTTGTCAGAATTGAAATAGCAGCTTCTGCGGTTGTGTTGGTGTACCGGTTGTCGAAGGGGTAGGTTTTTCTGATTTTTACAGTTTTATGTGGTAAACTCTGCTTTTAAAAGCATATATGTGCTGAATTATAGGCCCATGGGTAACGCCAAGTGTCACTTCATCCCAGATAGAGTAGTTAGTTAGCAGTGTAGCTAGTTATTGTTGCCGAGGGGTTTTGTAACGGCTTGGGGCATTTCCGTGGCATGGTGTCGTTTGTGGGGTAGCTGGCATGGTGTCGTTTGTGGGGTAGCTGGCATGGTGTCGTTTGTGGGGTAGCTGGCCCCGAAGACTCGGCAGTTCATAGACTGCGCTGTTGTGTATCGGCTTAAGTTGTTTACTTCGTAGCTTGACTAATGACATTAAGTGACCTGTCCGAAAGGAGGGTGTTCGGCTACTGTCCCTTTTTCTGAAATCGGTTGACAGTCTCCTGGTTACAGTGACGTTTCATATCCATCGTCAAGTAAGATAACGTTAAGCGTCTGTATTGCATATCATATTGAATTTTGTAGATGGATTATTTTACATGAAACTTATCGAGGTGCCGTTTTTTTTGAGCTGGTAGCATAATTGCCTTATATGGGAACACTCTAGTCTGAAGCTGAAACGGGCTCCATGGCTGTGTGTGTGTGTGTGTATATATATATATATATATATATATACTGTATATATATCCGACTGCACAATATTAATTGAAGTTAAAATGAAAAAAATGTTCTTAACTACCATTAATGAGAATATTTGATACTAGAAAAAAACTTTTTCATTATCTTAATTATGTTATCCATCCATTTTTCTTATTCATTGCAGGGCGCGGTGAATCTTAATGCGCTATTGTTCAAAGCACTGGTAACTATCTCTTTAGAGTTCCATGCATTTGAATAATGCTGCAATGAAATGCGGGCAGTCTGCATTAAAGAATTACACGTATTTATCAGACGTGTTTGTCCAAAGTGATGTACAATTGAGAAAGCTGGGCCAGGTAGTCCCTGGAGCAGGGGTGCCAGTAGAGATTTTGGGTCCCATGAAAACATACCATATTGGGACCCGGACCAATCCACCTTTGTTCCAGATTTTTTAGGACCCCTGTCACTCAGGGGGCTTTGAAATCGTTTTCACTCTCCCCTTAATGATGCACCTGCCCTGGAGAAAATGACATCACTAGTACAAAAAGTTTGTTTAAAGAGTCATTTAAAATAGTTATTGCATATAGGTAACTTAATTGTAGGACACATTACTAGAAACATTCAGGAACCTCATTTTGCCAAGTCTTCTTATAAAAATGGCACACCAGACTGTACATGGTGGCTAGATTGATGCTACTTTGTTGTTCAGGTCCATCCTGAGCACCAAAGCATCATGGGAAACACCAGTGACCGTGTATCCAGTGACCGCCATGGGACAAAATCCCACCGCGCTGATGGCGGGAGTAGCCACAAGGAACAGGAGCCAAGCAAGATCATGGTGGACAGCACCGATGATCCCAATATCTTTAACACCCACACTACAGAGTCAAAGGTACTTCGCACATGCATGGTGGTACTCTGCCTGGTATGGGCAGCCTCAGTGCTCTCTAAGTCCTTTATAATGGACCCTCCAAAGAGACTATCCCCATACCAGTCCCTGCATTATAAGGATTGTAACAGAGGTATTCAAACTGTGGGGTGCGCCAAAAAAGTGGTGTGTGTGTGTGGGGGGGGGGCAGGTGAGGGGGAAAAATAATAGCGAACTGTGGGGCAACCTTTACAAATATTAAAAAAAGAGACTTGGTGTCCAGAATTTCCTCTAACCTTGTTAAGAAGTGTGCAGGAAAACAGTCCTTCCCATTGAGTGGCAAGGTACAGTTTTTCTTGGTGTGTGTGTGTGTAGGGGACATAAGGACAAATATACCTACAGTGCCTCTGTCTCTCTGTGTTTCATTTTGTGAATAAAAATGGTTGTCATTGTCACTAATTTACTACTAGTTTACAAATGTTCAATTGCTGCTGAAATAGACTGTTGTTCAAATTCATTGCTGTCATTTCATTTTAGTATTTCTTGTAAGAGCTCTTTAACAGTCTCTAGAGAGTTATTTTATCCCACTGTTAAAAGCATTCTTATGTTTCTGTAGTGTTCATGCAGCTGTAATGCATTACCATCGTAAATCCTGTGAAGGTCCCGTCTTTTCTAATCAGCTTGTTTGACTCGGCATCTTTCCTTTTGTTATTGTCTCTGTCAGCATTTAGCTCCTTGCTACACATGATCCTCAGTGAACAGTATGGCTGGTATTCAGCTTTTTGTAGAAACGTGCCACGGTAGATGCAGAATGGAGAGATGGAGAAACTGTGCAACTCAGCCAATTGCAAATACCTGTCAGCCCTCAGGGGAAAAGGAGTTCACACCCTTTGCCCAGGACCTGGAAGATTCCGTGAGGCCGGGGCCCCAGGCTAGGCCCACCGTGATCCGTTGGGCTGGTGGGGGGAAGGAGGTCTACATTGCTGGGTCTTTTAACAACTGGAGCACCAAGATCCCTCTTAATAAAAGGTGGGCCAGTTCCTCTCATGCAATAAAGTGTCAAGTGGACTTGTCTGTGTGTACTAGCATAATAACACATCTATAGTGCCTTGTCTTTGTGTACTAGCATAATAACACATCTATAGTGCCTTGT
>JAODUD010000043.1:6960306-6978356 GCA_026784285.1 Stomatorhinus walkeri | reverse complement strand
GTAAGGGAACAGCTAAGGGTCCAGGTCAGGGAAGAGCTCAGGGACCGGGTAAGGGAACAGCTAAGGGTCCAGGTCAGGGAAGAGCTCAGGGACCGGGTAAGGGAACAGCTAAGGGTCCAGGTCAGAGAAGAGCTCAGGGACCAGGTAAGGGAACAGCTAAGGGACCAGGTCAAGGAAGAGCTCATGGACCAGGTCAAGGAAGAACTCATGGAAGTGCTCAGGGAAGGACTCAGGAACCAGGTAATGGAACAGCTTAGGGACCAGATCAGGGATCAGCTAAGGGGCCAGGTCATGAAAGAGCTCAGGGAAGGACTCAGGAACCAGGTAAGGGAACAGCTTAGGGACCAGGTATGGGAAGAGCTCAGGGACCAGGTCAGGGAGTTCTTCTTGGAAGGTGTCAGAGCACACCTCACTATGAATATCTCCTGCTATTTTACTAGGGGGAAATGTGAATTTAATAGGCCAAAGGAGGGGCAGGGATGGGCTTCCATAGTTACCCTAAGATGACTCGGTTATGGCTGGAAAGCCCATCACAGGCATTCAGCCTTCCTGAGGGGCGCGGGGTTGGACTTACGCTGGCTCACAATGAAGTGCTCCATGCTCTCCTTGCTACGGTTACTGCTTCGCAGCTTATCCGCGGTGCCCTGCAGCGCCTCCTCCTGGTCACGACTCCTCTGGCGAAGCTGCTGGATCTCATTCCTCATGGACTGCTCCTGGTGCCAGCAGACGCACAGTAAGACAAATCCCAGGAGAAAACCCACCCAACAGAGGTCTCCTAACAGTAGGCTTGCACTCATTCTCAATAAACAAAGTCAATTATACTTTACCAACAAAGGTGCTGCAGTGCAAGTCGTGTGTTTGCAATACAGGCATAAATTGGAAAGAGCCACATGGATCTCCTCTGTGCTGGAGGGGCTGGACCATCTGGCCGGGGCACTGACCTTCTTGGCCTGCTGGGCAGAGTCCTCGCCGCTGGGCAGTGCTGCTCTCCAGAACATTCTAAGCAGAGAGCTGGACTCTTCCAGGATCTGCCGCAAGGTTCTGGTGTTGCCCAGGAGGCCTCTCAGGTGGCTGTGGTCCAGAGCCTGTGTGAAAAGGCTGGGGTGAGACCGGCGGGTGCAGAGAGAACGGTCTTCCGGTCAGTCTGGGGGTCAGGAGGTGGAAGCAGCACTCACCTGGGCCCCTGCAGCTCCCGGCAGGGTACACTTGAGGGAACGCTGCAAGACGGCCTCCATGTCCTGTACCAGGATCTTCCCCTCCAGGATTTGCTGCCGCAGGGCACTGAAGTCGCCCACGTGGCCCACAGCGTGGTGGCCGCTCTTGCTGGCACAGGAGCCGTCTGATGCGTCTCCTTCCAGGAGGGATCGTGGCTCTAGGTCTGATTGGGAACAACGATCCTTTAACGATCCTTCTTTAAGACCCAGATTCTCCACGACAAGCACCACGGTTACACAGGACTCTCATACGCACGTGGCACTACTACATCATATTCATTCATCTCATATCGCTTTTTTTGACTATATAAAATACTGAAATTGTACTTTAGAAAACTGAATTTCCACTAGTTCTCTATGGTAACTGACAAATCCATGAGGAACAGGCAGGTGAAATTGAGGAGTTATCAGCATACCACATGCAGCAAGTTCAGACGACTCTTCTGTGTAGTCGGGGGCAGGCGGGGGGGGGGCATCACAGGGCCCAGTGTCCCTGACAGGGGGTGACAGGGCAAGGTCTGTTGGGGCAAGAAGCAAGACAGACTCAGCAGAGTCAATAAGAAGCAGGTATGGTGATACTTTGAGACCTATATGTGTTAGCCAGCGGTCATACTGTTTAAGGAGATGCACTATTTTACCGTTGTGAATATAAATATAGAATTTAAGCTATTTAAAAAATTACTTTTAAATGGTGCCTTTCTCCAACAAGTATGTCCCATGGTGCTTAAAGCATCAACATTAGAAGCTATCAACAAACCACGAAAACAACCATGTAAATAAATATTGAATAAAAAGATTTTACGATAAAATTCCTATGAAATTCAGTAAAATAATTCGGTTAAAAGGGGTTAAAATTATACTGTATGTGTATTGTACATTTCCTTAGTTTATTTATTGAGTAAAATGCTGCCTAAGAATTAACAGGCATGTTAACGAGTCCACAGGGGGCGCTGGTGGGGGGATTGAGGGCGTCTCTTACCGTGAGAGAAATGTTTCCCATAGCCAGGGAGGCGGGATTCTCCGAGGCCCCCCAGGCTGCCAGGTTGCTGCAAAAGCTGCGCACGCAGCTTGCTGTTTTCCTTGTAGCTGCTCTCCAGCTGCGTACGTAGCCTGTGCATTTCATCCAGCAGGTCTGCAAGATCTGCAGCTGCAGGTACTCCAGCTGCACAGGCGCGGCCTCTATAGGCTGGTAGGGAAAAGGGTGCCAGACTTAACTGTCATGTGACTTGTGACACTGTGCATATGGAATATGACTGGACGGATCCATCCATCCATTATCTGCCGCTTGTCTGGCGTTTGGGTCGCGGGGGTAGCAGCTTCAGGAGAGATACCCAGACCTCCCTCTCCCCAGCTACCTCTACCAGCTCCTCGGGGAGGATGCCGAGGCGTTCCCAGGCCAACCGAGAGATATAATCCCTCCGGCGTGTCCTGGGTCTGCCCTGGGGCCTCCTCCCTGTAGGACACGCACAGAAAACCTCTCTTGTTAGCCGCCCAAGAGGCATCCATACTAGGTGTCGTCCAGCCCCTCTCCAGGAGATTGGTTCCAGAACCCAAGCTATGTGTTGAGG
This sequence comes from Stomatorhinus walkeri, assembly GCA_026784285.1. Lineage (NCBI taxonomy): Eukaryota > Metazoa > Chordata > Actinopteri > Osteoglossiformes > Mormyridae > Stomatorhinus > Stomatorhinus walkeri. The sequence continues at coordinate 6,975,574 of JAODUD010000043.1, read as the reverse complement.
TGAGCCTGACTATATCTAGTCGATATCGCTCCACTTCACGCACAAGCTCAGGCTCCTTCCCCACCAGAGAGGTGACATTCCATGTCCCGAAAGCCAGTTCTGTCAGCCGGGGATCGGACCGCCGGGATCTCCCTTGGCCGCCACCTGATCCACAAAGCACCGAACCCCTGACATCCCCCTTGCGGGTGGTGGGCCCACCTGGGGACAGTCCCGCGTGCCTCACGGGCCCCTCCCCCCAGGCCTGGCTGCACGGTGGGGCCCCGGTGACCCTAGTCCGGGCGAGGGAAACACGACTTCGTTTGAATACCTTGTCATAGAGTTCTTTGGATAAGGTATTCAGACGAAGTCCCGTGAGAGAAATGCTTCCCAGGGAGGTGGGATTCTCCGTGGCCCCCCAGGCTGCTGCAAAAGATGTATCCATTTCCTTAATGTTACCCAATGCAGGGTCACAGTCTTTTCTCACTTTCACTACAATTTATATTTCAAACTCATTTTTATTATCCATGATCATTTTTATTGTCATTTTTGTTGATTGCTGACTGCTGACCTGTAGGGGGCCACGCGGGGCTGCGGCACGTCCGGTCGTAAAACGCCAGCTCACACCTCAGCGAGTCTACAAGCTGCTGGGTGTCTCTCAGCTGCTGCTGGAGCAGACAGGCGTCATGCTGCAGCCTAGAGACATTAAGGAACAGGCACAGTACATGCAGTCAAATGCGATGCCTGCAACAACACATACACTCCTGAAAAGCCCTGAAACAGTTACATTGCAATCACGTCTGTTCATCTCACTGAGACCATATGCAAGGAAGTTGCATGTAAAAGTCACCGTTTAATGCGCTCCTGGCTGACTTCCCGCTCCAGCTGCAGCCGCTGCATCTCCAGCGCCTGATCGCAGCTGTGCGCCTGCAGCCGCTGGAGCTCCTCTTTCCACTGCTCCGCCTCTAGCTCTGCTTCCTTCAGCATAGCCCGCACTTTCTCTGCTTCCCGGCAGGCGTCTGTTTGACATGGAGGCCAGACAGACGTAAGGTACATGAACCATCTGTATGTTTTGACCCCACTAGGATGGTGCTGTTGGTTTGCTTTGGGGGGTGAACTGAACCTGTTTTTGAATAGAGAGCACCATCTAGTGGTGTTAGAAAATATAGCAAATGGTTCATGAAGCTTCATTTGGTCATCACTAAGTATAGTATAATGCTCCTGGTGTCTGGTCGATGGCTTGAAGCAGGCTCCCCTTTACCACGGGCTGGATCACCTGACTGTGATTTTGATGGCCTTCTCTGCCTTATTTTACTATCAACCAGAGGTTCATCTTCCAAGCTCTTACCTCTGCTTGCCTGCAGCCGGGCCTGAAGAGCAAGGTTCTCCTCTTTCAGGGCTCTGATCTCATTGGCCAACGGGGTGAGGGATTCCAGTCCTTGGATGTAGATGTTCATAGGTGCTACTGTAGGAGAACAAGTCATACGATGATGGACGGAAGGGATCACAACCAATGGTCAACTGACCTGAGGTAGCCAGACCACCCTCTTACCGCCATCTCGGGCAGCCGTCGCCAACCTTTCCTCCAACTGATGGCGAAGTCGCTCGTTGGCGCGGATGGACTCTTCGAGCTGCTGCCTCAGACCCCGGACTTCCCTCAGGAGGCCCGACGGGTCTGGAGAGGCACTTACACACCCACCCCCCTGCACATGACTGGTATCAAATGAGGTACTGCTCTCCAGGAGGTTAGTAAATGCATTCAATGTGGGAGTCCCATCGGGGACCCCAAATGATGCTGGGTGAAAGGCATTGTGGGACATGGGCATGTAGGTGGTGGGTTCCAGGTGGGATTGTGGGACTGGAGGGAAGCCAGGTAATGGATTTGGGGGGGACAGTGAACAGCCTGTGAATGGAAAAGGAAAAATTAACCCAGATCCCAATGAAACAACAAGCAAATTACATGTCAAACACAGAAAATTCACTAAACTCAGATACCTTTGTCTACTCAAAGTTCTTGTATCATCATTCAGTGCAAGCAGTTTAGATAACATGGGATTTTGACATGCATCACTTATCTGGACAAAAGCATTTGCCAAAAATGTAAATAGCAAATATGTAAATACCAGTAAATTTTTCCATGGTTTACATCAGATAACATGCAGTGAGTGACTTTGTGACCCTTAGTAGTGGGGCAAATTCATTCAAATTCAGTAAGTGAGTCTTGAGGAAGGCAGCACTAAAACTGCCCAGTATTAGACTGGGGGGTTAATGCGCATCTTCTGATCACATGACAGGTTAGTGCTTCAATGTTTAAGTTGACAGAAGCAGCAACACTGAGCAAACAGCAAAGTGATGAGATGATCCAAGAGTCGATCAACAGCCAATAACGTAAGATGCAATGACCCATTTGGCAGACAGGTGGCAGCAGTTTGCCATGCCAGGTGTGTGTGGGGTGGGGGGGGTTGCGGGGAGAGGTGGGCATCACAGAAGCTCACTTTCTCCTAGCTGCTTCTGCAGCATCTGTAGCTCCTTGTGGGCATCGGCCAATGAGAACAGGCCCACGCCCTGAAGGGGTGAGTGAGGGTCAAAGGGCATGTTTCCGCTCTGACCTCGGGGGTTTGGGTAGTACTGAGACTGGGGAATGGGGAGGGAACTGGAAATAGGGCCACAATATCGGCCTGGAGACAGGGAACAGAGAAAGGAATGGGCTGGGCAAGTGTTCTGCAGACTAAAGTTCTCCGAGAGCAAGATAAGATCTCAGATCTAGATTCAAGTAGACCGTAGACATACAATGTATATCCTAAAGTTTTACACTGGTCAAAAAATGAGGAATATGGCTATCTGTGCCACCTTAAATCACAGCCTACCTTCTTCCTGATTCTCCATAGGCATGTACTGTGAGCACGGCATGTTGGTACAGCTGGCGGACTGAGCCTCATGAGATGGAGAAACGGATGATGGGATGCATGGGTGCCATGTCATGCTGCCACCACAAGGGGTGCTCTCTGAAAGCAGACCGTGAAACTGGCATGGAGATGCATCCTTCACGACAATGAAACAGCCGCTCCTACTACTTTTGATGGTAAGACTTCATTTGATGTCGGATATAACAGAGCACCTTATCTAAACAGATTATGACAGCCTACCATCTACATATTTAATTGGTTCTTACAAACTATGAAGAAATAATATGTTGTTTCACCCCCAGTGGTCGGCAGAGTGATGTCACCGTTGGGCCCTAGAGCAGGGCTCCTAAGCATAGCTGCTGTCATGTTGGATAAAACTGTCTGCGAAATATATATTATGTAAATCTAAATGTAATGTCACCAATTGTTATTCAAAATTTTATTCAAGAATTACAACTATTGTCAAGAAATGCCTCTTACCAGAACTAGGATACACTGATCCAGGCGTAGGCATTCTCATATGTTTACATCAAATAAGGACTTAAGGTCTTTTTTCTAATTACATAATCCCACTTTCCATCTCGCTCTGAACTTCCACTATTACTCAGCAACATGAAGGCACTTCGCTACCTGTGCTGCATGTCCCAGGTCGCGGCCGCCGGAGCCGCTGCACCCGGCCACACTCGCTGGCCACATCCACGTCCGAGCCAAGCTCCAGGTCCTCCTTTGTGGAGCCGCGCTCGCTCGAAGCAAAGGAGGTCCCATCCGATTGGTCGGTGGTCTCGGAGGGGGCGTGGCAGCTGGAGGGTGTGTCGGGGCGCTGCAGCTTGGAGTGAAGAGACTCTATGATGTCATCGTTCTGCTCGAGCTCTTTCCTCAGCCTGCATATTTACAGAGAAACATGGGAAATACTGGTCACAAGGCCAAAACACAGGGTCATGCTGGTGAAAGGTAGTGTTGGGGAAGTCAGTCACAAAAGTAATCCATTAATAATAACAATAATAAAAATAATCCTTTATTGAACATTGCACAAGGAAGCACAGGTACATAGGGATATGTCTCCACGCCGACCCAATCGTGCTCTTCATAGCTCGGGAGTCATAGCAAACAACCATTACAGGCAGAGGTGGAAAGTTCAGGTGCAGAAAGTACAAATCCAGACAAAGGTCTTGTTTCAACCAACCAGCTGAGTACTCTGTGACCACAAAACACGCCGCCCCTCCATCTAATCTAACCCTAACCCTAACCCTAACCCGCCATACGTCTCAGAGTCTGCAGAGGACCACGAAACACGCCGCCCCTCCATCTAATCTAACTAGGAACTAGGAAAATGAGCAGGGCTTTCACCACGGCTTGCGTGTGCCAGGTTTCCAGGAAAAAAGTGCGGGGGCAGGGTTAGGGTTAAGCAGGGGACACACTGACATATGAGCTCAGCTCCCATTGGTTCCTGATAAACCTACCTGCCATTTTGGTGTCTCCCTCAAGTTCAGAGGAGCTGATTACGAGTTTAAAGAACTTCTGTCCCAGCTAAGGTTACTATGCTGCATATGCTCAACCGTGCCAAACAGATTCACGATATAATAGATAATATGCATATAAAAACTGTAAATGCTGACAAAGAAACACCTTCTACATCCATAATTGTCCCCGTCATCTTATGCTAATATGTATTTCAAACTGAATCTATGCAAACTGAATGCAATGATGCCAAGTAAAGCTTTATTCAAGTTTTGGTAACCAAAAGAGATAAAATACATTTTAATCTTGGTCTGTTACTGCCTGTTTCAGCCCCTGGGGATGCTCTGGAGGTCATTTCAGAAGGGACATGGGACATTTGTGACTAAACAGGGCTGAATGAAGAACATCTGCTCTCATTGAGTGCAAGCTGGTGTCCATGCTAGACGGAAGCATCTGAAAGGAAACTGAAGCATTCGTGCACAGCTATATGTGGGATACCCCGCTTACTAACGTCACGTCTGCAGCAGCCCGTGTGCAGAAAGGCTGCATGATGAAGCCAGGAAAAAGGCTAACCAGCTAATCAGCTGCCAGGGCAACATGCTAAAATGTTAGCTTTAGTCAGTCCCCTAGCAGACAGTGCTAACTGAAGCTAAGTGCTAACAGGGTCCATAGCAGTGTGCTGTAAAACTCGCCTGAGAGACAGCAGCTCGGGCCCCATCTTGTCCACTTGGAGATCCAGGTCGTCCCCTGTAGGCAGAGGAAGGCAGGAAGAAAGATTTCAATTCATTTGGTTTTCTGCCGGTTTGAAAGTGTGCCATTTCCCACCTTGTCCGCCACAAATTACATACAATATTCTAATAAACAAACCTTAATTAACTACCTGTATTGCTATTTATATTAGAAATTGAAAGCCTAAACTGTCACTCATACAATTAATACCCTCACCTTCTAAAATCAAATACTACTACAATAACAATAAAAAAATTAATAATAATAATAATAACAACAGCAACAACGTCATCTGGAGGTCTTTGATTGGAAGCTTATACGTCTGTGTTACTGTGGGAGGGCAGTGGGTTGCCATAGTGACTCACGGCCACTGATCTTGGCCCTGACGCGGCCGACCAGCGCCTGGCTCCCCGCCAGCTGCTCGCGGAAGCTCTGCCCCATGTAGTAGTCGACGTCGTTGCCTCGCAGCAGCTCCTCGAAGGCCTTGGTGGTGTCATCCAGGTGCTGGGCCAGGGCGTGACAGATGCCGCAGCCCTCGCGCATCCGCTGACGCAGGTGGGAGAGCTCGCGGGCCTGAGCCTGAATCAGGGCACCGTACTTCCTGTAGGAGGCGGTAAAGGAAACGTTAGCGAAGCACAGATGTGAAGGGAACCTTGGACCTTATTTTTAAACCGTTTTGGAGGCTAAAGAAGGTCAGACTAAATTAAAATGAATATGAGACTCACCCCGGCCAGGTGGCCGACTTGACACCCTCCATGACGCTTTTGTTCTTCAACTGTGACTCCAGCAGAGCTACGCGGGAATCCAGCTCCTCCAGATCTCTTCCAGGCCCCCGTTTGCAGGGCACCGGCCCGTCCGACTGCCAGCCCTCATCCTCATCCGGGCCGCTGGGGGTAGGCGATGCTGGGAATGCCCAGTCCACCCTGCGGCGCGGCCGTTCCAGGCTGGAGGCGTAGTCGCTGGTGGTGGAGAGCGAGCGCATGCGTGCCTGCAGGCCGCGAATGGTGCGGTGCGCACGTGACAGCTGGGCCCGCAGCTCCTCTGCTTCCTCGCACTTCCCACAATCCCCAGCCCACCACTGTGCCCCGAGGCCCTTTGGATCAGCACATGTCTCCAGGTCGTCAAACTCTGAAGAGAGAGCAGAACATTATTTCGAAATTTTGTACCAATAAAATAAAATTCTTTGAATGCAAATACAATGTGAAACACTGCCCCTAGAGGTCATCCAGTATACTGCGAGCTGTCTTACCCGGGCTGCTCATGCCCTCCCTTTCGGCTTCATTCTCACTGCGGCAGGACGTCTCATAGCCCAGGTCCTGCAGGTCGACCTGCACCTGTTTGCTGTGCTGTTCCACTGAGGTTTCGGCTGAAGACAGAGAGGATCAACATTAGTGCGAAGACAGGAATACGGACTCGTTTGACCCGTGTGTGCACGAGCGTGTGCACGAGCGTGTGCACGCTCACTCACACAGCAGCTCCCTGTATTCCTTTAGCTGCTCCGACTGCGCCAGCACCGTAGCCTCAGACACCATGAGTCTCTCCTGCAGTTCGTGACTCTCCTGCCGGCTTAGTGTCAGGTCCGTACGCAGCCGCTGTACCTGCTCCTTAAGCCCCGCCTCCATATGCAGCCAGAACCCACCCTCAGCCACGCTGGGCTCCGCCCCCTGAAGAGTGGCAAACACAAATGGGAGAAAGCCTTGTTTCCATTAACCCATATCAAACAAAGATCTCGCCTTCCACAAAGCCACTAAACTCAACTGAAATACACAGAATGAGAAACATTTTCTAATATGTCATGAAATATAATTTACAAGTTAAAAAAAAGCTGTCAGTCTGAAATTATATAATGCTTTATTTTCCATTTGCACAAGGACAGGTAGATTGGACTGCTTCTTGTGGCAAACCCCATCTGCTTATCCTGTGAGACATACATGCATACAGCTCTGATAAAGAATTAAGAGACCACAGCAAAATTTTCTGTTTCACTAATTTCTCAATTTATGGGTATGCACCTGTGTAAAATACAGATACATTTATTCGCAAACTCCAGCCTGGATCTTCTCTGCTTCTCATTGATGAAGGGCTTCTTCCTTGCTTTGAGTCTTCAGTCCTGCTGCTAGGAGCCTGATATGAACTGTCCTAGCAGTGCACTTCACACCTGCACTTAATGTTTCCCATTCTTTTTGAAGGTGACTTGAGGTCATTGTCCAATTTATGAGGCACTGCCGGATAAATCATCTCTGGTATTAGAAAGTCGCTTCTGCCCACTACCAGGCTGGTTTCTGGTCATTCCCAGTGTCTCCTGCTTCATCTCGTTCTTTTGTACTGCTGTCTTAGAAACTTTGAGCCTAGAAGCAGTCTGCCTCACAGTGTAGCCTTCTGCCAGCAGAACTGGGATTAAACCAAGATTTAAAAATGCAGATTCTTAAAAAAATATGGAGTGGTCCCTTAAATTTTTTTCCAGAGCTGTAAATACAGATGAGAGCGAAGCCTGGTTGTATATAATCATTCCTGGTTTAGTGACCAAGTTCTGTTCCAGTCGTTTAGCAAAATGGTCGATAAGTGAAAAACGCAGTAGCCGAGACGTGACCACGGCTGTGCTACGTCAGCCTTCCATAACCAATTTTTTTATCCTTAATGAAGTAGACATCTTTAACAACATTCAGTATACTGAGTAAGTATCAGCCTCGTATTTATGACTGGTCGCTAGGTAGGTAGTTGCTAGATGAGGGGTGACTCTGCTTGTAGCATTAACGGCTTTGATAATGTCCAGCAGAGCAGGACGCTGGCCACGCTCACCTGGGCTGCGCTCTCTACCGGGCCCTGCCACAGCAGCGCCCCCAGGTCCAGGGAATGCGGCCGGGTACACTGCCTCTTCCCCTGGCCCCTGCGTAGCTGCACCCTGGGGGCACAGCGTTTGCCCTGTGTGGGATTGCCCTTTGTCTGCTCCCCCACATCCTCGTCCTCCTCCTCTCCATCCTCTTCTTCCTCCTTGCTCCACTTCTCCGAGCTCCACCTCTTCGCCTTCCCGCTCAGCTCCTCGTCCTCCTGCCGCAGACCCAGCAGCGCAGCCCTGCGACACGGAGCCACTCAGTCTCCCCATCCCACGCTTTTATAGAGCACCTTTCCTAAGATGGTTTTTTATCTTGAACCCTGTTGCCAAGCGACAACATCTCAACCAGCGGAAAGCAATGGTGGACAGGAAAGCAATACTTCCCGTGGTAGATATCCTCCTGAGATTCAGGGGAGAAATGTTTTTAATATCGATTAAAATATTCATTTGACAGGAAGTAGAAGTTGGCACATTCACACCCCCATATATTTGATGTCATCATAAAGGCCCTAACTGTCCTCTTTAAGGAACAACAGGATTGAACAGAGTGGCATGTGCAGTATGAGAGATATGAGGAAACACATTCATCGCTGAATCTCAGGGGGATATAGGAGGAAAAAACCCTTTAGGGGTCTAATGCAAGCTCTTTTCCCAAAGTGCCATACTAGCATTACACAAAGAAAACTGTATGCAAGTGGTATATTGTATGATGGCACTGCCACTGTACCTCATCTGTGACAGGGAGGTAAAGCCACACTTCTCCAACTGAGTCTTCAGCTCTCCCAGCTCCCTCTCCACCATCCTCTTCTGCTCCACCAGCTGCTCCATCTCATGCCTCCACTCTGCCAGGCCCTGCCCTCCCATCGTAGAATCTTGGGACAGCATGCCGTTCACCGGTCCTCTACGCTGGTCACCCGGTTCATGGGTGAGGACAGCATTCTGTTCACAGGAGAGAGGCACCCTGAGACATAGCCCCGAGTAAAAAATCACCAGAAAAAAAGGTCAAACCTCAACGGTGTAAAATGATGACAGGATTTATGTCTCCAAAATTATTTTTGTATGTCTATGTGACTCGTATACTTGTGGAAAAACACTAAACAACATTCGAGAAGCTGAAGATTTACTGCAGACAGAAATAGCAGAGCGATGATTTTCATCAAACTTTGTAGAAGTAAGCAATACCTGTTGGAACAAATCCTATCAACTGTACAAGCGATCTAAAATCAGCATTTACCCGCCAAATCTCTGTAATAATAATGCTGACCTCATGTAACCCTATCAAAGATGGTGTGTGTGTGCGCGTGCGTGCGTGCGTGTGTGGTGTGTGTGAGGTGTGATTACCTGTGTGGTGGTCAGGGCCGCAGCAGTCAATACAAAGTCATCCACATCCTCAACGCTGTCTATGAATTCACTTCTCTCATCTTCCTCCCATGCTTCCTCTATGCTGAGCTCTAGAAATAACGGAGACATCCCTTTTAACAGGGGCACATGACCGTCCCTTTGCTGAAAGCATTTTCACTCAAGTCTGGAAAAGAGCTGAGCTCTGTTTGGCTGCCAAAGAAACAAAAATAAATAATCCCAAACACCGCAGTCCTTAGTATGGACATAACTAAAAAGAAAAATGACCACAGACCTGTTTTAGTACAAAGAGAGTTCATCCAAAACGGCTTAGGGCTTGTGATTTAACACACAAGATTGCCATAGATGTCCACTGAGCCCTTTCTCGGGCAAAAAGTAAAATTGGTGGTAATAAAAGGACGAAAAGATCTTGTGACTCTCGGCCCGGTCAGCGCTCTGAGCTGCAGTCACTCTGGGCCCAGCCCCTTGCGGGAAACGCTGGCAGGCCGCGCCTCAGCAGCAGGCTGTGCCGTTTCCTGCCGGCAGGCGTGGAGCAAGGATGCCTAAAATGGAGGAAGGTCCTGGGACGTGGGCTATGGGAGTTACGTAAACATAAACACTCAGCGTCCTGAGTGAGTGCGAATGTCAGGGAGTGGTGATCCTGGATTATTATTAACCAAACCCAAAGTCAAAGCACGACGGGTTGTGACTGCTTTGTTAAAAACTGACAAACACAGCCAATAAATACAGCTCTCTTTCATTTTAACTGACCCTTAGAAAAATATTATCCCAAGACAGACCATAATTTCTTTGCAGGAATATGTTAAGCATACAAGTTGTACAGATCCAGTAAACTGACAGAATACTCTTCTTTCCATCAAAGGCTTCTTTGTACTGAAGGGAAGACGTTTGCACACTGGGAGAGATGTTTTCTGGGCACAGTCATAGTATTATACTAAGGAGTAACAGAGAGCTCTATTTTTTTCTGTGATACTAAGTACGGCTACTTTTAACACTATAAATATTTAACGACAGTATAATAACTAAAAATCAGTGTAATATGGGAATAATTAAATGCAAGTACTGGTATCATATAGGATCTGGGGCAGTGTTACAGGTTAATTACGAGGGCTCTGCAGAGTGCAGTTTATGGTTGCACTTTAATTTGATTCAAGTTAAATGCTAATGGTTGAGGTATTTGGTGATATTGTTAGAAGTAGTAATTCAAAGCTCAGGAAAAAAACCTGGAGCCCTTGCTGTGGTGCATATGTAAGTGATCTCTCTATACTCACATTTAGAATCCACTAGGTACAGGGAGGGAGGATTGCTTTAAAACTACACAGCACAGTTTAACTGTTTATCTGCTGTGGTCCAAGCAACAGAGGAGGTGGGAGCAGGACATTTGTTTGGTTCGTCCCACCTCCTCTACAATCTGATTGGTTATCTCTCTGAACCAATCATGTTTTTTCAGTCTGCCATCAGAACATTTTTATGCAAGTAAAACTCCCATGAGCCCTTTGCTCATTCAAGACTCATAAGCTATTTCCCTGCAAAGGATTCTGGATCCAAAGTGTTCACTTACCAAACACATATTGTTGTTGGTTGAATTTGAGTGACTGTTTCCCGCCATGTGCTCTTTTAAATAAATCAAACCCTTTTTGTGTTTAGATTTCAAACTCAAAGGATGGTTGCACGATATATTTGGGATCTAAACAAACATGCCGGAAGCTGATTACCTGTGTGTGTCAGGCCAGGGGTTAAATTCGATCTGTGATTTCCCGATGGCGTCCATTTTTACCAGTACTGTATTATACAATGGTCATAGTAATAAAATCATGGCTATGGGCTGGCATACATTAAATCGATGGATCAATTACTCACTCAGAGTTTAATTTATTTAGTCCTTCAAACATACTGGGAGAAGATTGTGAGTTTCTTCAGCAAAGTGTGTCCATGGTTGTGGTCAAGTGTGTAAATTGGATCTTGCAAATTGCGTATACATTTGGTTCTAGAAACAATAAGTTTATATGTATACATTTTATTGAAAAGCTATTTTCGTAGGAAATCCAAATCTTTGAAATGTTCAACTCATTTGGACTTTTGTATTTTTCCAACAATTGCATTTTCAAGCAATATATCACTATATATTTCATCATATATGTTTCGTTATATGTTTCATCGCTTTTCATTCTTTCATCATTAAAAAAATTGGTCTTACCCATTTGTTGACTAATCATCGAAAAATATCCTCTGCTGATCCAGTTGTTCTTACATAAACTTTTGTGTAATAATAAAAGCCATATAAAATAGCCATCATTTAATAACCATCGGGCAAAATAAAAGCTCTGTTAGTCACAGAGATATACCCATGCAGTTTGAAGTACCATGCAGACTGTCATGCGCGGAAAACCACACACTTAACATCACAGGTCACTGCCTTTGCCAAAAAATGAAGATGCGTGACTGCAGATGAGGCTTCATCATTAACATCATCTCTGAATGTGATGAAAGTAACTGAAATGCAGTTACTGAGGTTAGATATCTGAGGAAAACTGAGGCACCATGATGCTAAGATACCGTCAAACTCCTGAAGGCAAACAGAAACAGCAGTCAGGAAGTAAGCGGACCTTGAAAAGAACAAGAGATAAAGGGAGAAAAGTCTATGAAAGAAGAGGGAGAGAATTAACATGTAAAGATGTCAAGGTGGCAAGGATATTCCCAGATCAGCAGACAGGGCTTTGCCATAGAAACCAGGAACCACACAATCAAGGGACCCCCAGTGACGAGGCTTTGAAAGACTAAAGTTCATTATCGGAAAGACAGATGGCGACCAGCAGCTGTGGAGCCACAGGACTGAGGTGGGAGGCATTAACCTTAAACGGGAACGCATGATGTCACTCTGGACTAATGTATACATGGAATTACAGGTTCATTCAAAGCCCACTTATTTTGCCGTGTCTGCTTGTTTAAACAGTGGCAAGCAGGCACTAAAAGGGGAACATTCATAGGATATCACCACTACTCCACAGTATTACATAAAGCTTTTACGGGATCGATGACTACACTTTACTGTCGAAAACATAACTCTAAATTTGAAATAATAAAGACAACAGAACAAAATTGTGGAAAAACAATTTCACTGACAATCACAATGCAGTTAGTTTGCAAACAAACCAAAAACAAAGGACAAGGAATTACAATATAATTGCACATTGTTACTTCAGTTAGTATGAGCACTATGGCTAGAGTAAACAATTCGCGCTCCACTATGGTAATTTGGAAACAGCGCCCCCTGCAGCCTAGGAGGCCTGTTCTTGCGAGAGTTCCACGTGCCGCTGTTCCCCACCTCCAAAATCAGGCTGCATCTTGGCTGCCTCTTCCAGGGCCAGGGCAGTGTCTCGGGTCCTCACAAGGACTTCCTCCAGCTGGCCTCCTAGCTTCTGAATTGCCTGCAGTTCCACATGTAGTGCCTGTGTTTTCTCTGGGCTGAAGAGGGCGACCGGCAGGATGAACAGTAGCTTATAATACATAGATATCTTTAAAATTAATGTTTATAATTACTTTTCAAAATTTGCCTAGTTAGATTATTGTTTCATATCTCTCCAAAACAGCCAAACTGGCCTTCAGGAAGCACCTACCTTTCTTTCCAAGGCTGAATCTGGATCAGACTGTGGTAAATCTCTTTCTCAGTCTTTAAAGCTTCATTAAGTGTGTCATACTCTGACAGAATCTGTGTAAACATGTGTATGGATCAGACTGTGGTAAATCTCTTTCTCAGTCTTTAAAGCTTCATTAAGTGTGTCATACTCTGACAGAATCTGTGTAAACATGTGTATGGATCAGACTGTGGTAAATCTCTTTCTCAGTCTTTAAAGCTTCATTAAGTGTGTCATACTATGACAGAATCTGTGTAAACATGTGTATGGATCAGACTGTGGTAAATCTCTTTCTCAGTCTTTAAAGCTTCATTAAGTGTGTCATACTATGACAGAATCTGTATAAACATGTGTATGGATCAGACGCTTCGTCAGTCATAATCACTACTATTCTGGAAAGTTCCTTAGACCACAGCTGTGTAAGCAGGAACCGACCTTGCTGAGAAGCACACTCTGGGTGGGGGTGTCCTGGTCATCTTTCTTGGGGGGTTTCTCACCCTTCCTTGTAGCCAGGGCTGATCTCAGGGCCAACAGCTCAAGCTTCAGCCACAGTCGAATTCAAAAGCAATGGGCAACGAGACATTAGAAGTTTGTCTTCTCTGAACAAAGACTGAAGACTATGACGAATCCAGGATCTACCTGGGTCTCCTTCTCCTTCTTCAGGGCAAGATGAAGTTCCTCTTGTAGGGCTTGTAGGTTATTCCGGCCCTCGGAGTCATGGTCACATGACTCTGTTGGCGCAACCAACACAGTAGAAGAGCTTGAGACCCCCTGAAGCACTGCCTGAGATGGCTGGGCTACCAAAGACTGTTCATGCACGTGTGGTTACACCAAGAGCCGATCCGAATCAACAGCTTCTTGGCTAGACTGTCAAGGCTGCATACTCACCTTCTCCTGCCTCTCCTTGGTTGGACGTGACCATCGGCTCCACATGGTTCAGCATTAGTTGCTGCGATGAAGAAAAGTCCCTCAGCTTACATGGAAGGGGGGTTTACGGGAACATGAGGCGCCCCCCTCATCAGCAGCCCCCCCCACCTGAATGACGGCCTCCTTGTCACGCAGCCGCTCCCGCAGGTTCTCTGCTTCGAGGCCTCGCCTCTCGCTGGCTGCCAGCTGCCACCGCAGCTCTTGTACCTCAGCGGCTCCCTCGCTGATCACCTTACCCAGGCGAGCAGCTATATCCTGAGGGCAAAGGGAGGGAGATCAACCCTGTGCCTTCCCAGCCTATTCGCTCACTGGAGGAGGCAGGACCAGGTTGGATAGGTTGGTCCTGCCTTGTCTAGTTGCTAGTAGCTCCTCTACAATTTACAAAGAAAGGCCCTACCTGGATATATTGGTCCCTGGTGCCGATGGTGTTCAGCAGCTCCTGGACCTCAGCCTGGCGCTCCTGGGCCAGCCGGTTGCGGTCGGACAGGACCTCCCGGAACAAGCGGTCCTTCAGTTGTAGATGCCGGCCCAGCTCCTCCACCACCAGGGAGTGATTTGTGGAGAGCTTACCTAGGAGAGCCCTGGTCAGCTCCTGTAACACACACAGACACAGACGTCCTCCAGCAGCCTCTAACACTTTCATATAGAGCATCAAAGATGCTGGCTCCTCTTCCGTTTACTGCTCTCCATCCTCTCCCCTTTGATCTAAATGCACAGACCATGCCTCCTGTACCTCCGCCTCCTCGTTGCGCTTCTCCAGTGAGGCCTGCAGCTGACCAATCAGAGCCTCGTTCTCCACCAGGCTCTGTCCGTGTCTCTTCTCCGCCTCCTGCTTCAGCCACTGGAGGCTCCTGGAGGTCTCCATCACACGGTCCAGCTCCAGCTGCTTCGCCTGCAGCAGGCCGTCCAAATTCTGCATGGCAGACACACACAAGCGCACGCCTATAGGCATATACGGGCAAATAAACACACAGCTTCCGTTAGAGTCATATTATCCAACCATCCATCTATCCATCCATAATTCTAGTCATGGCTGCAAGGATCCCTGCTTTCACCATCCATTTGTTTCGATTTAATAATTGACTGCCTTGGATGGAAAGTTTTCTGTATTTAAGTCAAAACAGATGCATTCTTGGTTATAGTTGGAACGATTACAACCTTGTCTGTTATAGAAGACCCTATATGTTTGCTTGTTTTTGTAGTGTTTTATGTATAAGTTGTATGTCTGTGTGCACGACCATCGGCACAGTGACGGTCTCTGTCTGTGTGCACGACCATCGGCACCGTGACGGTCTCTGTCTGTGTGCACGACCATCGGCACCGTGACGGTCTCCCATTTGTGTGCACGACCATCGGCACAGTGACGGTCTCTGTCTGTGTGCACGACCATCGGCACCGTGACGGTCTCTGTCTGTGTGCACGACCATCGGCACCGTGACGGTCTC
>JAODUD010000043.1:6899676-6917933 GCA_026784285.1 Stomatorhinus walkeri | reverse complement strand
CACACACACACACAGGTTTGTAATTATATGTTTGTGGGGACTCTCCATTTATTTCAATGGGGAGAACTCTAATCCCAACATGACGACCCTGACCCCCACCCAGCCCTAACCTTAACCATAAGTCACTAAACAAAATAAAGACTTTTGGCATTTTTAGTTTTTTGATTGTATTCACAAATTTTTTATTGATTTGAGCTTAACCTTGTCGGGACCAAAAAATGTCCCCACGATAATAGGTTTTTGTCACATTGTGGGGATAGAGAATGTGATGCATTTCCCTCAGACAGAGATGATTATCCCCCCCCCCCCCACCACACACATATGCCTATCTATATATAACCATGTCAATACATATAGAACCGCAGGAAATTCCATGAGAATCCCGAAGACCTTTTTACTGGTGTTGCACCTTCCCCTGCGTTCGTATCCCCCTGTCACGAGCCGCAGTCCTCCTCCTCCAGCGTACCTCTCCCTGACCCACTCCCCCAGACTGCCCATCACGTGTTCTCTGCTGAATGCACCCGGCTGCCAAACCTCAGTCAGAGCTATTGAATCACTTCCCGGATTATGCGGAAAACTTAACATATGAAGTATTTTCTACTTCAAGCGAGGTTATATGTTGTCAAACAGCGCAGTTGCCAAGAAATGCATGTTAGTGATCTGGACCTGCTTCAAGAAGACATTGGTCAAATGAGTTTGTATCCTGAGTTGGGCTAAGAAAAAAATCTGTATAGTGTTAGGAGGAAATTCAAAGTGTTTTATGAAATTATAAACCTATTGCCTTCTATTAAATCAGAATAAACGTAAATGTACTGGTAACACATCACTTTAAGGTCTGATCAACCTGAACAAACTGCTACAGAAATATCGTATTCTGGTCTCACAAAGGTTTTATTAAGGAGCTTGCAAATGCAGGGGCGGGGGGAGGGGCAGTGACCCGGTGACAAATGCATCCCAACCCCCCCCCCCCCCGTGCCCCCTAAATACACAATAAACAGTACATGTATTATTATTACTATCATTGTTATTTACATGTATGTATGTGTGCTAACATTTTGTGCGCTGTGACACAAACGTAAACACGTTTTCTAGACGGACTCGTATCGCGGGGGCGGCGGGCGGTCGAGTCGCTTCAGTTGCTGAAAAGCAAAGCTGACGACAGAAAACAATAATCAAGCTCGTGGAAGCAAGACAGTCTAAACAAGAGATCAGAGTGAGTTACATGTTTGTAAAGTCTGTAAAATGTGACGGCAAAGCACTGCATAAATAACTAATTGATTTTCAAAATTGTCTTTTGCTTTTTAATGTTGGCTATCTAGTGCAACTAATACTAACAGAACAACTGCCCCCAGTCTGCCCCCGCAGCTGAAATGGTCTAGAACCGCCACTGTGTGAATGTATAAATGTTATGACTCATTTCTGAGTATTTCCTGAGTATGCTTGCTAACCCACTGTTTTATATTTGCATGTCATATACAAGCTGTTTTGCAAATGACGGGAACAAACATGACTGTATTACATTTCTAAATTTGTAAATAATCTTTCTATCTATTAATGTCATCAAATGATTAGTGACGGCTTATTAATAGCTAAAGAGGAGAGAATAAGTGTTGTTGTTGTTGAATTGGAAACCACGTTAAATAATTATTCCTCTTTGCTCAACTGCATATAATTTAAAACAATTAAATCAACTCAAGCTAGGAACATTTAAATCAACACCTTGTTAAAAAAAAATCAAATAGCACCAAATTATCTAGCAATTATGAATACACCTATACTCCTACTGATTAGGTAAAATGTAACAGTGTTTGTTTAAATATAATATTTCCTTTCAGGATGTCTTTAATCTAAACCCTGCCACTTACACTTAATGGATAATTGAGAAAATAAACTCCATCCTCCAGTTTCAAGTGGCCGACTGCCTGCTTCCCTTGCAAGAGTGAAAACCGAGTAGCTGGCCCTTAAGACAACTCGCCAGAATGAAAATTAAAGCCAGATTTCATGAAATGGACATCAGCCATAAATTACCCTGCTTAGAGCACATTTGCATTGGCACCACATGCAACGATGGTACAAAAATTCAAGCTTTGTTTACAGTTGTAATAGCGTAAAAATACGATCTCTGTTTACGATCTTTAAGTAAGCTATTTATAGAATATTCATATCTCCCTTTCTTGAGTATACTCCTTCCATGGCAAATACTCACGGAGAGAAGAGTAAATCTGGATATAATTTCAGTATATTTTATATATTATATGTTTTGCTTTTTGTCTGATAACTTGTTGGATTTAAGGTAGTCCTGGCTAAATTTCAGTGAACAAAGATAAAATTCATCTAGCTCAGATTACTTTAAATCCGACAAATTTTCCGTCTAAGAAATCCTGTTTCGTGAAACTAGCCCCAGTTATGCTGACAAATCAAAATTATGCACCCAAAAGACTTTGCGCCAAGTTTTGTAGGAAACTGTAAAACTTGATCGGCACCACTGTACAATAAGGCTACCCATATAAAGGGTTTATGAATGGTTTATAATCTGGTTATTAATTAGGTTGTAACACTTTGTAATTTACTAATAGACAATTTATAACATTTTTGAGTTACTACCATGTCTTATGTAAAGTGGTACCGTTTGATCTTAGTCATCCGGTAAACTGATTAGAATTATAATAATCAGAGTTTTGGTTATGGGTGGACCAGGAGGCAGCAACGTTGTGGGCTTAACTTGGTCCTCTGTGCAGATTTCCTCTCATTGTCCAGTATCATGCAGTTAAGCTTTAAGATCGTTGTCTCTACATTGCTCTAGGTGAAAGGTGAGTGAATGTTTGTGTGTATTTGCCCTGTGACTGACTGGCTTCCTGTTCAGGGTCTACGCTGCCTACGATAAACTCCAGACCCCCTCCCCTCACAACCTAGGATACGGAGCTGAAGAATCGATGAATTTTTTAGACATGATACTTTTACTATCCGCAAGAAAGAAAGAACGAATAATGGGAATTAAGTATTTAGCTGCATAGAATTGCTAAAGTTAATATAAAGCTGGGATGTGACAAATCTATGAGATTGAGATGTTCCACCAACACTCCTTAACATGGGTCTCTGTGAAGATTTACAGAGGTTCTTCTTTGCTAGAAAAACTTTCCCGTGAACTCTCTCGCCACGGTTTTCATTTTCCTGCAGTTTTAGTGTTGATGGGGCTTCTCCGCTGGGAGAAGCCAAGGCACAGGCGATGTGTGCAGACGTCCTGCGTCTTCACCGGCACCGGTCCCTGCCCCCCCCCCCCAAGGCACCAGCAAGACTAATGAGGACCGGAAGACCTGGAACTCAGATTTGTTATCGGTGAGAAGCAAGGTCAGAGAAAGCCGCCTAAGAAAGCCGCCTGCTCGGCGCTCACTCAGTAATGCTGGACTGGAGCGAGAAGCCTCAGACGATAATTTGTAAATGTAGCAGTATGGCATCATTCAAGATTCAAGATTCAAGGAACTTTACTGTCATTCCACACATGTTCGCACATGCCGTGGAGGGAAATTTAGTATTCTGGTCACGGATAAGCCACAGAGCTAGTCACACTTATAAAGATGAAAACAGTATAAAGTATGGACTATAAACTAGCAGTATGTACAGTGTCCAATATGCAGAAGCGGACATAGAATGGATGCAACATATACAGATCCAGGTAATTTATTATGTAATAATAATAACTTAATATCATGTCGCCCATGCTATTAGGGAAGAAAAAAATCCATTCAACCTGCCTACTCAGTTGATTCAGATACTCATCTGACTTCACTTTATTGCAGTATAACGTCACTGAACTGTTATAATGATCCAATCATTGGTTCTTAAATACTTTCTGATTTAAATTCAAACGGTGACCATTTTTTGGCCATCTGTTCAGCTTGTACTACATGGCAATTAATGCTGCAGGGTGTATTGAACAGCAGAGGGCGATATAGTGCTGACTAAGATTGAATTGACTGATGAAAAGGGTAGGGAGAGTTTTGTATTATTGTTGATCGGTGCATTTTCTGTGATTCTATACCTCTTTTATAGGTGTAAATATTACAACAAATGTTGAAAATATATGTGCAATGCAAGTAATTACAGTTTATTGTTTAGATTTTTTTACCACTATTTAATGACAATTCAATATAATCACAAAGTACTTATATGTTACACAACATATGCACTTTAACATACACAAAGTTAAATGAACGACCACATCAAGTTGCTGCACTCCATGAATGCCGCAAATGCACTATTTGTTCTTCGTTTGGAAAATCAAAATTATGACCCTTAATATATGCATGGTTTGTTTCTGAGCCGTACAAAACCAATCGTAATCTCTCGTGTGGTTAAGAACAGCAAATACTTCAAATACTTCAGCTGCAAGAGAAGCTGCATTTGTTTGTGTGAATCTATCGCTGATTATACGGTGACGACGGCTAGAATGTACGTCATGTTGTCCACCATAATTGTTGTTTGCAGGCCTCAGAGTGGTATTCAATGGTCTATTTATGGCTGAGAAGTTGAAAATGCTAATTCATGCAGCTTTGAATTTTAACAACATCTGGTAACATGTCCTACATGTTTATTACAGGATAATTTGTTTCTGAAAAGGCATGTCTTCTAATTATAGCATTGCGCTACAACAGAGGAAAATGGAAAGTCAAATGGCAAGTCCCTGTAACCCTTCTAGCAGCTAACACGCTTGAAGAAGGAAGATCAGCAGAGTCCTAACACCACAGGTATTTGCGATCCAGGGCATCACGGTCATTTGGTGTCAGCCTGAGAAGGGGGGGAGGTGGGTGGTAGGACTGATGACTTGCACAGCTTTATCTAGTTTCCTGCGTTGAATAACTTTGAACATATTTTGGCCATTAATGGTTACCGTACATGGTTAACAGCAGCTCAGTGTTTTACAAATTTAGAGCCATTCCTTGAGGACATTGAAGGTAGTTAACACAGATGTTAGGTAATATTGGGGAGGGGGGGGTTGTTTGCGGGAAGGACATTGTGAGTTAGGAATGTTCAGGTATCCCAATTTACCCTGTTGCCTGCTCTCCACAGCAAAACCTCTCTCCCTCCTGACTGTCTCCCTCCTAATGGCTTTCAGATGTGGGGTTTAAGGGGTGAATGTCTGTATGCCATCCGCCTGTCCCAGGGTGGGGAGACCGAGGGGGGGCCGCTGTCAGGACTGATGAAGGGCCAGACCCCAGGTCAGAGCAGCATGCATCTGGAAACACTTGTCAATAGGCTCAACCGTGAAAGAAGAGATAGACATTGGGACCAGGAGGAGCACTAGAGATGGCCTGACCCCTCCCAGTCACCCCCCCAAGATAAACACCTACAGCTAGGAATCACAATAACCAGCCCTAGTTATTGCCCCACAAACAGACTGACAGAATCCCAGAAGGATTAATCCAGAAATCTCAAATCATCTCTTTCCGAATTGTGAAAAAAATCAATGGTGGGGTAAATATTTGTCAGTTTTATTTGAATAAGTGTCACTTGAATCAATGAATGAGTTTGATTTGCAATGTAAGGTACACGTGGGATATATCTTACAGTATCTGCCCACACACGTACCTTCGTAACTAGTAATCAGGGAAAACGTCGACTTGTATAATAACTCTATATTAAAATTCAAGAAAACTCTAGAGCTCTTGGGTTGAAAATAAGCAGTTAAAGAAAAAAACATATAACCACTAAAGGAAATGATTTGTTGCCAAAATGAATATTTTACAGCCGCTTTGTGCATCTTGCCTTTGGGAAAATCTCAACTTTTGGGAAAGTCTGACATAAAGGGCTGTTTTTAAGTTTAAGTGAAGTTGACATCTTTCTTTGCTGGGCTATAAACTATATCATATCTTGAATTCTGACTCCTTCTCACTTAAATCAGTTTACAGTATCAATTTATGACTTAAAATAGCCTGAGCTGAGGGAAGGAAAAAAGTCTCTCACAGGGAGGCAATTCGTATATACTTAGAAAGCAGAGCGCCTCCGTGTGGACATTTCATTACGGACAAAATATTCATGCTGTACGTCTGACCGGGGTTCAGGGAGGGGTCTCTTCCAGGCAGCTGGAGTCATTCCATCGAGGACTGGGTGGGGACACGGCGGCAGATGAAACACTGCAAGAGGCCAGAAGGGACGCGGCAGTGCTCCGTACCCTGGGTCTCTCAGGGACATCGCTCCTGGACAGCTGTGTCCCCATGGGTGTAGGTGCAGTGGAGGCGTGGGGGGGGGGGCGTCCAATAGAGGGAGCCCTTGGGATGCAGGGGGTGAGGGGGTTGGGTGGACTTCAACCCCTTTGCACGCAATGTAGCGCCTCAGCTGCCAGCGGATTTGCAGGGGGGAGCCAATCAGCTCAGCTGCTGGAGGATTCGGGTTTCTCACCCAATCAGCAGGCTGCATGGCATACGCTACAAGCTAGCACAGCTCTTAAAACGGCAAAGCCAGTGTGTGCCAGCATTAACAGGTAAGCTGTGCTTGACAAATAAACAGGGGGCATTGTTTATTTTCAGTGCTGATATGGTAGGAAGACAGACCCCCCCCACCTCCCCATTTGTTTCCAAAATCAACATCGACAAAGTTCATCTGATTGTGGACGTGACCGTCTGCGCAACTTATGAGTTTTCTCCATGCATGTGTAGCGTTACAGCAAAGTTGTTTTGGAGCTGTTACATACCGCCGTTGGTCACATGGTACAGTGGCCAATGAGGTCCAACAAATGTTAAGCGCCAAATGCTAATCTCTCAGGTTTTGAGGGAAACAGTGTTTTGTTTATATTTCTGGTTTCAGGTTGAGCGGTTATGACAGACAGTGTGGCTTTAGCGTCTGTTAAAGACATTAAAGGGAAATATGATAAATGACTCACTGGGATTAAAATTAAGCAAGGGCTAGTGCTCTACTGAGATAAGTGTGCATATGTCAACATTTATACAATAAAATGCCATCAAGTAACGTCTTGAGGAAATCCAGACACCACAATCAAAGCCTTCCACAAAAGCACACTTGCTTAGATATTTATTCTGCATGACCCTGTTTCTGCACTGAAATAGTACTAAGCAGAGATTATAAAAAAGCTCCAGTTGTCTGATTTTCCTCAATACTGCATTGCTGTCGCCAGCAACAGCCCAGGAAAGTTACGTCGCATTTTTACCGAGATTAACTGCTGAAAATTCACACGGAAAGTGAGGCGAGAACATTCAAGCTACAAGAAAGTGATACGTTGCATTGTTTACTAGTCTTACAGAACTGCAGAATCATGCATTCCGTCTCTGTGAGTTACTTCCATTGTATTTCTGCAACCGTATTTTTATTATATAGGATTTTTGTTACAAATAAAGATATAATGAAGGTATATACACAGAAAAAGACATACCGTGTTTGGGGTTTGGAATTGTTTCCCTTTTTTGTACAAAATGGGTTACACTGGTTTGCCTGTACGATAAATGAAACTGAAGATACGCTGCTTGCTTTTGCATGGCAGTGATACAAAATGGAAGATGACATAAAAAAGGAGGAAAATAAAACACGGACACTTTCCCAGCTACATTCACGGAAAAGCATTGCATCGAGAAAACTCCAAAAGGGTTTTCGTTGCTCGGGTCCGAACTTATTCCAGTTCAGCGCACATTGATGATAAACTGGCGTCTGCTGGTGGGACAAAGCTGCAGGGCTCTTCTCCATGGTGTCCAGATGTCACCTTAGGTGGGGGGCTTTGGACAAAAAAAACCCCAGGAGTCTCATGGACACTCAAAAGTGTCAAGCAGTAAGACCCTTTTTTCCACATTTTTTTGTCATTTTTTGACCTAAAATCAGATTAAATTCACTTTAATAACCACGTCCAGATGGGTGTCACAGGGAACTTCAAAAGCACATCGTGTCGGAGATCCTCGCAAGGAACAATTTCCGAAATGTTTCAAGTTTCATAGTCTCGCTTAGTTTTTGTTTTTTTTTTGGTTTTTTCCATCCCCCTTCCTTTACAATAGATGCAAGACAAAAAAAAGCTATTAAAAATACATTCATTAAAAAAAGATGGCGTGTCGGCAGGAGGTGGGGCTCCTGTGTGGATTGAGACGAAGGGCTGGTGCACCAATCAGGACACCTCTAGTCATGGAGGACCGCGATTCCCAGCATCCCTTGCCCGTGAAGCTGCCTCCTTGCCTTCAGTTGACAGTAGGCACCTGGTTCAAGCTGTACTCCTTGGCCTTGAGGCGGAGATTGGCGATGCTATTGGCCATATTCATTCCCTGGGCGGTATTAGTGTTGGCACAGGTTGGTGGATAGGTAGCCATGGCGCTGGGAAGGAGGAAAAACAGAAAATCACAATTATACATATACAAATAACACATGTAATACATACAAAATAAACCGGGACTCCGGCAAAGACGTTCGGCCCCATGAAAGCGTGTCAAATTAGGCCACCAACCCAGATCAGTCCAGTTATGTTCCAGATTTTTGAGGGTCCCTGTCACTCAAATACCACACACAGTATATACGAATTAGCACATACAATACACTTTCTACCAACCAGGAGGCTGCAGGAAAGAAGGAAACGGCCGGCGTACAAGCCACGTCTGCACTTACTTGACGGCCGGTATATTTTCAGAGAGGTTAGCACACTGACCATATTCCCTAACGTCAGGAAGAAGCATGGTACGTACGCGATGCTAGCCTTGTTTATTTTTTGACGTGTTCCCGCCACTGAAAGGCGTCCAAATCAAACATTGATCCGCCTCTGGGAAAATAAAAGAGCACTTGCTTTCTGACCAGTGTTTTTCTTCTGGAACTCTCTTTGGTCCTTCCTGCAGCAGAGGACAGCGGCTGAAGGATGTATCAGTTTTGTAAGCAAGCAGTGCTTTCGGATTGCACTGCTTTCTGCTCACTGACACAAACTGAAATTCTCACTGAGCATTTCTGGTCTGTCTGACAGTCATAGCTTTCATTCATTTCCGTTTCGAAGGGAATCCTCTTAAATCTGTATAGCAAGAGCAAGAGCCAGACATTGTTCATCATTTTCTTGACATGCAATGCTTATACGAAAGCTCAGCTAGGTGAGTGATGTACTTGATTTGGTTCCTTGGCCCTTTGTGTGTGTTCTGAGGTTAATCTGCCTCTAGCATTAAATATGGAACATGCTGTGACCCCTGCTTATAATATTCATATCATGTGACTCCTATAAGGCATGACGAAACCTACCCTGAACCTGAATGGTCCTTGTCTCTTCAGTAAACCTCTAAATCGCAAAACCGTGAAGTCAGAAAGTAGAGCTACAACAGGTAATCTAAGGCACTTATGTTAAAAACACTGGAGAAGCAGGCCTACAGAGGAGGGTGACACGAGGTGATGCATGTAAGCAGGTCCAAACAGTGCCAAGAGTAAGATGGAAATCACTTTACTCTGGTAGTAAGTTATGACCTCAACAGTTAGCCCAACTTAGATTACTCCAAGGAAGAGAACATGAGAAAAAGGGAACCAAATCTGAGGAGAGAGTGGGGTCTAGAGAAAAAATATATTTAATAAAGACTGACATATTGAACACCATGCAGACCTGCCATTACTACAATATTTGAGAGGATTCTGTGAAAGAAAAATGTGATTAAATATTGATAGAGGAATCTAAGTGCTAAATATGAATGTTCTGAGAAAAAAAACGTGTCCTACTCAAAGCAAAGACTGACGTGGAAAATCAAATAAAAACAAAATTGTAAAAGGGATCGCAGTAGAAAGATTACCTGTAGGGAGCGGAAGCGCCCCAGGATAGATAGTCGTTGGGTCGGGGGGCAGGCCGGGGTACGATGGGCTGCTCCACTGCGGTCACGTCCCCCGGGTAGGATTTGAGAAGCGAGGCATTCTTGCTAGCGAGCATGGCCCGCTCGTTCCTGCGGAACTTGGCCCGTCTGTTCTGAAACCAGACCTGGAAAACATCCCCCCACCCAATGTCGCCGCCCGCGTTATCAGGAGTGTAGGGGCCAGCGTAATGTGCAAATCAATCTTTAAACACCCCAAAATGACCTGACTGGGGGCTGTGCATGTGGCACCGCGAAGATCGGTGTTGTGCTTTCAAGCTCTATCAGACGCTGTATTTTATTGCGATGAACTAATATTTTCAACAGTATAACTGACCAAACCCCACCACGAGAACTTCGGCATCATTTTCTCATAACATATATTACATGTGGTCTGAACCAAATGTTATATTTACTGCATATTACTGTTTATAAACAGAAACCTAGCTTCAAGTATATTTCTACTGTCCTATACCAAGAAAGTTAAATCGTAACTTAAAATTAATTTACAGAATTAACTGACAGAATTGGTACCTTTTAGTCTAAAACCTACAAAGTCTCCGACTTTGCATTTTTCTCTGCAAGGCAAAAACTTTGCAAGATATTCAGGCACCCGTTTCAACTGGTAGATTCTGCTATTTCTTGCTTGTTTTTGCAAGCGAAGTTGGGAGGCACCTCAGCGGCACTTGAGAAGGGCCGTCGGCGACTAGAGCCAGCCCAAAAACGAGCAGTGAGGAACACACAACCCCGCGCCGAAAGCTGCTTTCCTACATGTCCCTCTCTCCCCCCCGCCCTTCATTGCTCCACAGAGGGTTAGGCTCGAACCAGTCTATTTTTAACATGAGCCGGCAGCTGCGACTTTTATTTGCTTTTTTATGCTGGACGCTAGATCCGCCTAAACGGCACTACAGCAGGAAGAGCAAAGGAGCCCACGGTGTTTGTGATGGGGTGAAAGTCCCGGGGAGCATAAAGTCACGCGACTTGTCTGATAGATAAACTCCATCAGCGCCGTGTGAAGCTTCCTTCTTATCTTATGCTACTAATAGTTTTATAATTATTACATATTAATGGTTAAAAACTGATATTTTTGCATTATGTTAAATTTGATTATATATTTTTAGCTAATAGTGCTTAGTAAAAAGTTGAACGTTTAAATAGCTAGATAGAGAAACCTTTAATTGTGGTAATAAAGACATTTATATAGACCTTTAAAAAATATTTTCTAACTATATTCCTGAGAGGAAATAGCGAAGTGGTAAAAGAGAGGGTCTTACATTTGTGTAGCCCAGATATACAGGATACATCCTAATACGTGTTTCAATGAATGCTGAGAGTATTGAACTGAACTGCAGACTAGTTAGGGCTGCCGCGGCAAGCGGCGTTAAGACACAGGCTACCGTTATGGTAGGCCAATGTTACTTTTATGTGAATGTAGTTTCATGTTGTACTCGGGCTTTAATACACAATTTAAAATCCAGAAGTAAACTGGCGTCGTGTGTTCATTACAGAACACTGCTCAGCAAGAGACTATTAGTTTCATCTGACAGATTTCTGTGGCACGATAGCTTGGCGGTCTGGCACACGCCATTTACAATCCCTTTGTTGTCGTTTTTTTTCTCACAGTAGACATAATTAGAAAACATTCATGCCACAAACTGTTCGATAGACAGCATCAACGTGAATTCTACCCTCAGAGACGTCTAACCCCTTATACTGCGTATAGAGGTTTGTAGGAGTCGAAGTGTTCGTGAATGCGATCCAATTTTAGAAGTTACAACTAGCAGGCAATTATCTAATTTTGCTTTGACCCGAACAGAGGTGTTGTCATCGGGGCTGGGATGAATGGTTCATTTGTGCCTGGGAAAGGCTAATGAGGACGACAATAAACAGACTGTAAATGCGCCGGCATCTGAAGCTGTTGATCCAGATTCTGGATATGTGCGGAGTCGAAGACGGCATTGAGACACCCCCTGATTATTGTCAAAATGAGACTTAGAAAATGAGGACCCTGCGGAGTCATGACACAATTGATGCCATACAACTCCTCGTTAGGTTTTTTTTTTTGGGGGGGGGGGGAATAAATACACCAAGGACTCTGGTTTTTGACTCCTCAGGAACAGCTCACACCACGTCTAATAAATATTGTCCTCCAAGCCTGATGGTGCTGACGGGACCAATAAGGCCACCATACATGCAAATCATGATTGACATGAGTAGATGGACCAATCAGTATCTCCTTCGGACTATGGAGGACACCGTACCTGCACACGCGCCTCAGTTAGGTTCACCCTGCGCGCCAGGTCCTCCCGCACGAAGGCGTCGGGGTAGTGCGTCCTCTCGAACACGCGCTCCAGCGCCTGCAGCTGGCTGCTGTTGAAGGTGGTGCGATTCCGCCTCTGCTTGCGCTTCTTCTTCTCCTCTGTGTTCAGTTGTTCATCTGATACACACACGGACACATGCTTAGAGACTGACCTGCGGAACCACTGCACGCTGATCTGTGAATACGTGGAACACTTAGCCCTTGCAGGCAAGACAACATCCAGATGAATAAAGAGGAAATCAAATCTTTATTCCAAATCAGCTGGCTGGTCAACAGAGGCATGCTTGGCCAACCATAGTTTTTATAATTAACACCAAAGCACTGTTCTTGATGTTCAGAAAACACTAGCTATCTTTTACGTTTCGATTTAAAATGAGCTCCTTAACGATTAATCATGTACATAAGCTGCAACTGCTTGGGTCCAGGGATTAATTCGCGGGAAACTGGATTGTACGTGTAATGGCCCAGATGTGAGGTCTATATTCTGACAGCCAGATGTGCGACCTAAAAGGAAGCCTCGAGGGGGGAAAATACACACAAAGAACTCAGTGGTCAGTGGTTTCAGAAATACGAGGTTCTGTAGAGCGTATGCGAGACGTTTCAGATCTACGACAGCGCATGTAACATTAACTCTTCCGACGCAAGTTACTCAAAGGTCGCAAGTTAACGAAGGGTTTCGTAGGAGGGCAGGCTGCTTCAGCGAACTGACACAACGCTAAAAGACCGTAACTCGTCTTTCAGTTTCGGGTTAATCCTTTCGTCTTCAGAAACGTTTAATTCAAAAGCCCATTTATCTGATGATAAATGTTAAGATAAATTGCAGCGGTGATGATCTAAAGCACTCTTGTAGCTACGTTGCTGTATGTGGAGCAGAAGTCAGAAAAGTCGACTTCAACATAAGTAATGACAAGCACTTCCACACCTATAAATAGCTTATTAAAACGAACCTCCTCACTGAGTCTTTAAATAGACCTAATTCTTGATTTGTTAAAAATACAGCCTTTTGCTTCATATATTATATAATGTATAATATATTACGAAATATACGACAACATGTCAATCACCCTGCAGCGACATATATGTTAAGCACAGGCGAATGGGCACAATGTTAAAATGACTTTTTTTCTCACGAGAATATGGACAGTTATTGCTTTAGGCAGAATGCAGCCACGTGTCTTAATGAAGGACAGCAGTTAGGTTAAAGGTATTCGCAGCGTCAATCCGATTGTACAAATTAATAGTGATTAATAATTTACAAAACAAATCGTAGTGCTGGAATGACTAATAAATACGATTACGGATTTTAGCACGTTTCTACGAAAATATTAGATAATAATCCCCGTTGTATTGACGACCGTATCTGTTCTAGATACCGCCAAGCACGAGCTATTAATGACAGGCCGACAGCTTACACAAGTAAAATCCTGGAAACCAATAGGGAGCCAAAACCGCTGGTGTTCAGACCACTGAAAACCTTTCAAAACCCAGCCATTTAAGGATCAAAGGAGTTTGTACTAGTATTTGTCCTTAAAAATGATGTACAACGAAAAATGATGGGCTATGTAATGCTATGAGGCTGGTCTCGTATGCTTGCGCGGGAGGGGAGGCCTACATTTCGCGTTTTACAGAGTTGGCTGTTTCAGGGGATGATGCCTCAAATCCCCGCAGACCTCATTTCTTGGAAGAAAGGCAGCCTTGCCGGAGACACACTCTTTGCTCTCATCAATCAGTCCTTAAATCACTCAAATAAAACTTCATAGGGGCATGGAGAAGTGTCTCGGTGATGGATTGATTGGCCTCTTCGGGATCCTTATCACAATAAGGCAGATGAAAGAGAAGGATGTGAAGAATTTCTGAAGACGTTTTACGTTTCAGGAGTGCGTGTAGCGATCAACGTTCAGTTTTGTCGTTGTTAGAAATAAATGTAACAATTGTTTTTATCAGACGTAGTGATATTATCGTAATCAATATTGCATATTCGTTCAAATGAATCCTATGTATTTTATTACAAATTTTGATCGTTTTCATTAATCTGAATTTAAATGGTCTTTAAGCTCGAAAATAGTTATTCAACCTGTGTATTAATATCCAACATTTATATTTTACACGAAACAAAAACCATAACCGTGTTATATTCTCATGTACAGTTATCGTTACACGCATATAATGTCGTGTATATAGATGTATGTATATATACATATGTGTGTGTGTGTGTGTGGGTTCATTAACTGTTGAAATTTTAGATCTCACAGCATATCAACCTTTATTTATTCATCTATTTAATTAAAGACATTTGATTAAAATGTAATTTTGTACTTCAATATTTTTTAAAATGCATTAATAAAACGCGTAGCTTAGTTTTGCTGTCTACGGCTGTCAGGGGCGATCTGGGATACTGAAATGAGAAAAAAATCTAAGAATAAAAGGAAATAATGTTAAATACTGAGAGGTGATCACAGTAGTTTAAATGTTTTTTTCTGCGTCAAGGGCGATTTAAAAGGCATAAAAGCAGTGCCGAGTAGCCTGTGTCTGCTTAAATGTTCTGAATTCATTCGCAATTCAAGTTTCAATGTAACAAACAAACGCTGCTAGTTTTTTAAAGTGAAATTTGGTCTTTTTCTATTTCTAATTTCCTTCTATTGTATATAAATGAATTATTATACCGTTATTAAAAGAACATACGCGGGTACTCAATATACAGCCTGCGAGTGCCAGTGTAGCATGTTCACTTTTGACTGTTGAACGTGACACACACAATCTTTATAGACCCATTTAATATTTGATGTAAACTTTTTCTGTGGGCTGCATTTTAAATACACATTTTAATAAGTCCTTCTCTTCCGTAAGCCACCAGTGATCTGGCATTAACTACATCTTGGTTGCTAGTTGCGAAACGTTAAGGTTGCACCCAACATACGGCTTGCATTAATAGACACAAATTACGAGAAAGCGTCCTAACTTGTTCAACTATACAAAAAAAACCTAAACCTTTATTTAGCCACGCTCACTTTAAGGATCTTTTTGCGTGCAATCCTCCCTATTTAAAATACACTACCAGAGAGTTGCATATAAATCGGCTATGTTGTTATTAGGACTTTGCGCATGTTATGCAGATCCGACTTAAAATCTTACGGTTTAAAACCCCCAAAACTCAATCCCTCAGTGACACCAGAAAACGAACACATTGTCTTAGAAACGATAACATGTAATAAATAACGTATTACAAATAGGCCTAGCCGTTTATTGCTTCTGGAAGTCTATTAAGAGCAACAAGTTCTAAGGACGTTGTAGACAATTTCCATACGTGTGAAAGTCATGCAGGTGCGTGCACTGTGGACGGCACATCTGCGTGATTCTGACGATATCACAGACGCGATAAGTTCAAAGCACGTATCTTACCGTGATATGTTTTACACTTCTTTCTCCAAACTGCCTTTAACATAAAATTGAACAGGACTAAGCCCCATTGAAATGAAATATACGAGCTAATGTGATAATCCCTCGTACATTAACGTGATAATCACACATGAGGCCCGCGTGACACTGCCACGAGGGTGACTTACTTTCCTGCTGCGTGGTATCACTGCCGCTGGTTAGACCTGGTGATTCCAGCATACTCCTTGCCGCTTCTCCGGTGGTCTCGTCGCTCGGTGTCCCTACCATCTCCCCTGCCTCCTCCAGGTCCAACAGATGGCTTACTGAGAAGTTCTTTTTAGCTTGTAGATTTTCCAGATTGGCAGTAATTGGGCTCTCCAGGCGGTTAGATCTGTCCATCACATGCATATAACCAGAAGTCATGACGTAAATAAAACACAGGTAGGATAATTACTCCCTATTCACAAAAAAGTACTAACGACGTCTCCAACCCCATCAACAGGTCTGACTTTGAAATAAAGAATGTTTAAAAGCTGTACGGATCCAGTGATTAAGGTTTTAGAGTCGATTGGCTTCTTTAAATGACCAAAAATGAATGTTTTTCCTTTTGAACAGATGCTATATTTTCAAGGATTTTCCACACTTAAGCAACCCACCAAATGGCTGGATATGGCATCGCTCGCTCTGCTTTGTAGCGTCCCAGAATCCTACAACATTCCGGGAAGTTATTTTCTTCTCCACGCCTGCTGCGTTACGACATTGAATGACTAAGCTGCAGAAATGATTAGGTCTAAATACGCACTGAAGCCGAGTTCTCAGTTTACGTTCGGTAGTGGAGCGCTGGATGTTGAAGTTTTTGACTTGGGTCTTCCCCTCATCCGATCGACGGACTCTCTGGCACATCAAACGATCGAGACTGCCATGCGAGGGGAGCCGAAACGGAGAATAAATGAAAATTTGAGACCCCTGGGAGGGTGGTTCGACCTAAAAGAGCCTGTAATTACGTGGCGATGCCTTGTGCTGTTTCTGACGTTTTACAGACCTTCTTTTTTACCAGACCACCCCCGCCTCCCGACTAGCAATACATACCACCGCCAAAGCACCCTGATTACGGAATCCTTGGAAGAAATCTGCCTGACAGTTACCCCCAAAATTTACAATAGAGTCGTAACGACCACAATGAACATAATTAAAAAAACCATTAGTCACAACGATATATGAACTGTTTCTGAAACTAAAAATTATGCGTTTTAGATTCCTCACAACATAAAATGCACACTTTTAATAAGTTATAATTAGGGAATATTCTACAATACATTGTCTTGTCCTTGCAACTTACAAAGCAGGAAACTTAAAACGCAGAAAGGAGACCATATATGTATCATTTAAAGTTGTGTGTTAGACAAGATCACAAATGTTCCTAACGGATTCGACCCTCGGGAACGTTATACGACATCATCATTGGAAATTTTATTTTACTTACGCCTTAAATAAAGCTGAATAAAAATCGATGAAAACACTACTTAAATACCATTCTAAAAATCATGCCAAAAGTTCTGAAGAGAGATTTTAAGAACATTTATTTTGATGTTACGCACAAATTTGTCCCGTGCGTGCAAGCCACACGTACCCTAATCATCTTAATCAGGTACTTAAGGGTTATGCTGGGTGTGCTGATTACAGGCTGGTAGTGATCTGACAAATTTGCTGTTTTGTTTGTCTTGGCCTTTAAAACAATACACCGCCTATATGAAAAATACTTTTTAAGTTAAGCATTCCAGTTTGCTTTGACTGAGCGGTTCGGGGGGAGGCGGGGGTGGGAAAAGGGGGGGCCTACTCTTTAAGCAGCCGCAGTCAGTCCTTCGCTTCCAGCCACAGATCTGGGAAAAGAACGCTTGATGCCATCAAAGGGATGCAGATTGAAAGCAGATGTACGGTGCCTCTCTCGTACTTTCCATGCATTTAATTAAGGCGCTGGGATGGAATAGTCTTTTTTTCATCATTAGTTTTCCTTCCGAACCCCATTCTCTCTCTAGTAAGAGTACCGATGTTGATGCCAGGGTAGCATGTCTGCCTTTTAAATACATAAATACACAAATACAAAGTTCTGTCATCATGCGTTGCCGAAAGTTTGCTTTCTTTTCACGGCGGCTCCAGAAGACACGTAATGAAACGTCAAATAGCCCCGCAGGTTTATTAACCCACTTCGGCTCGAGCTTGCGTTTGTTTGCACAGTACACTGTTTAAAAATGGTTTGCATGAATAAGTGCTGAACAATAAGCACACATTAAATGACTCTCCGAAAATTCAGAAGTGGCAATATGTTTCTGTTTCAGATTTAAGACGTATAAAAATCATCATATGATTAAATGAAAATTTAGGTTGAATTTTCTGTGAAAGATATCAACATTTAATTGTAACGCTTATCACAGGAGATCATTCGAGTGTCGTAGCAAATGAGAACAAACGCGGGTTAATATTTTCGGATAAATATTTTTCAGAAATACAAACAGGGACTCACAAAACATAAATCAACCCCTGATAAAGTTATCATTTGGTGTACAATCTCTTTGTGATATGCAAAGAATCACCCGCTTTCGCCAAGACCAGACATTATTATTACTGGAACGTGGAAAAAACGCGACACTTCCAAAATGTAGAGGAATAAAAATAAATCCGATTAAAATATAATATTGAAGTAATTATATCCTGTATAATACATTATTATTATTATTATTATTATTATTATTATTATTATTATTATTATT
>JAODUD010000043.1:6882709-6895208 GCA_026784285.1 Stomatorhinus walkeri | reverse complement strand
AATCCGGGATAAGAATGGGCTGAATGTCACCTCGCTGCAGAGTATTCCCAGCTTGCTTGTTCTATCCGTCCACGCAGAATCCCGATGTCATTGGACACCATGTCATCCAGGGCCTGCAGCTCCTTCTGGATCCGCTTCAGTTTGACAGCCTCAGCCTGTGTTCTTTTGGACCTTAATCATCGAGAAAATGTAAATGTTTTTGCCTCTGTAAAACTAAACGTCAAATCTCCCATATTTCACAGAATATTAAAACACTAGTAATTCTCAATTTTTCGCTTTGTAATGGTTTTCTGGAGAAAAAACAACAAAGATAGGAAGCAAAATAAAAAAAAGCAACGACATACAAACTTTTCTTATCCACTAAACTTTTACATTTTGATAAGGACGGGTTTTCTGGCATCACAATGCTTACTTTTCAGCAATGGTCTTTGACAGAAGGGCTTTCTTGCGTTTATTTTTCTCTTCAATCATCCTCTGTTCATGCTGAAGCAACTCAAGTCGTGTTTTCTCCCTTCTGTAATTTTATCATTGAATATGATGTCAGAAATAAGGAAGGTAGATATTTAACAAACAGAAAGCTGTGTAATATATACAGGTAATGTAATTCTGGGTGGAAAAAAAGCTGAAATAAACCCATAATTTTATGACACTGGGGCTACTTAGTATACAAACTTACTAACAATTCGACCTCCTGTTTTTCCAGCTCTTTCGGGGTCATGTCGCTGTTTGTCACTGTGACAGGCCAGGGAGTATGTGACTCGTTCGTAGTGTCCTTGTTTGCGGCCTGGGGAGTCCCCTCAGTTTTTGAGGTTTTCGGCTCAGTTTGACTCGGGGTCCGAACTTTGGGTTTGTCGAGTTGCTGCTCTGATGGTAGCGGCCCAGAGACGTCCTGCTGAGCGGCCACCTGAAGAGCTCGTTCACGCTGCAGCTGTTGTCGGCTTCGGTTAGTGGGGACCGGCTTTCGAACGCGACCCGAAACAGCCGGGACAACAGAATCTGCACGGGAGCGGAAACACGTTTAATTATTACTTACTTACTGTTAACGATTATTTATTTATGTTACAAAAATGACAACTGACAATATAAACACGCTAACCATTCAAATGATTCTAAACGTGTATTCAAGTTAACTTTACTGTCTAGTTACATGAAAATTTCATAAGTTACAATAAAATATATATTTGCCTTTATTTTGCAACCTCCGGAGCTCATCCTCCGAAAAACCTGCCCATCCAGCCATCGCAGTAAACACAGCCTTATTCCATATTTCTTTAAAAACATTAATAATTTAAGAATTCCCAAAAAGTTAGTGAGTACTACAGCAAATGCCACAGTAGAGTACGGCCATGTTTGACTACATTGCCACGTACAAGACCCAAACTAGGACCTTCCGATGGTGTCTTACAATATGCCTGCTTCGGTGTCTAAGGAAGTCAGCATCGATTGAATTTCAGGAATACTTTTCGCTTTACGCAATAAAATTTCATAATTTCACAATGTTTTATCATATTTTCATTGCAGCATAATACGTTTTCTAAAACTAGATAACGCACGCACATCACATGTTTATTATATTGCCAGAAGACCAGCGCCGAGATTTTTTCCTTTGATTTGCAACAGGCAGTCAAGTTAAAACGCTAGGAGATGTCACTTGCTTGAGGATATTGTAGGCTTCCAGGTGTTGGTGAATTATTAATCTGCTGTACGCAGAATTAGGAACGATAATAAACATAACAAAAAGGTTTATAATAAAATGAACAAATATATATTTATGTAAATAATTAAGACGGTTTTGAATTGCACCTGAATTTTTCATAAACATCTCTGTTCCCTGTGCATTGTAGGTGTTATTATAAATGTGAAATATGAGTAAAATATATGTGGTGATCGCTCTGAATTACGATAACTTATTATTTTTTTTTTTTTTAACAAAATACGTGTATTATTCAGCAAGAGCAGAGGGTGATGGAAGAGAAAAACAAACGCCAGAGACTGAATGCTCATATCAAAAATGCATATCAAAATACATTTAATATTAAAATACATAAATTAGATGCATTTCAGTTTAGATACATGTATGTTAAAAGCATGTTATACTGCAGTTCATGAAGTTGCATCATAAATATTTTTGATTATTTTTCAACATAACCCAAACACGTTTTGTTATTATAATTTTGCACTGACAAAGTGTTTGCTTCGCAAGTGACGAAGTGAGACACTCAAAGAAAGTGCAGCATTGGTGTTTGGTTCCGATACGATCCATTTTGCCTTTAGGTACTTCTAGTTCCACCCACATTTTTTTATTTCAATGGGGTGGTCATTGTAAAATTCCTTTAGGGTGGTGGTTTAATACCATAATATAGTTTAAGTAGCTTTGTAGCGATCAACAGACTTGCTCGAGACAGGTTCCTGAAATACTTTAAAACAATTCGGAAATTGAAAAGTAAAAGTTGAAAAACAATTTAGAAAAATGTAGTCAATATAAATGTAATAGTTTAATACGAATTCATCTAAGACTGTTTATCACTATCAAACAAGTCATCTAAAGGAACTGCATATGTGACGATATCGGCTGCAATTGACCTACGGTGTGCTGCACCCAGTAACATGCATATGTCCTGATGTGAGTGCGCCTGTTTTGCTGTGACTCAAAACACAGATAAATATACTGGGTACATTTTTCGTACGTTTAGTGGATGATCTCATCCTCAAATTAATTAAATACTGTGCCCATGTTTACAATATGGCATAGCGTCTGTTGTGTAAAAATGCGTCTATAGTGCAGTTACCGGTTTTACAGCTTGGTTTTACTGCTACGCTACACCTTCGGCGATAATACGACCAACTTGGCAGACACGGTATAATACCAGCCTTTTGCATACCACTAATCCCTTTAGACTTCACGCTGTTTGCAGTAGGGCTCGTTCTTATATTAACCCCTGACCCGAGCGACCACAAGGGCGCGGTTTTGACGGCAAGTGACGGTAGCTTAATTGATGACTATACCTAAGAGGAGAGAGCATGGAAAGATAAACAAAATTAAATCACGATCATTAATGTCGCTTCCGCGAAAGCAAAAGTGGATCGATGCGTTTATTTTTCATACTTGTAACGAGGTTGGAGCTCAATTTGTAACCGTGTTTCGTAACAGAAATGCATGTCCTGGATGAGAAGGGGGGGGGCATCAAAACTAAGCGTGGATTTGAACGCTTTCTCATCCAAAAACATTACTGTGGCGATGAAATACTAGCCTATTCAGATGTTTTCATAATATATTCTTACCAAAACCGTTCAAATGTTCATATACCGTCTTCAAAATACAGTAATATTCCCGTGGCAGACTTTGAAATGTTAATGGAAGGCACAGGACTTAAAATATAGGATATTATGTGAAGGATTTAAAATAGGCTACCTGTCACAATTGATCAGTAACTCCAAACATCTACTCCACTCTTATCCCATAGCCTTTTCTACATGCACAGTAAGTTTTCGTTTCGAAAATTTGCATTTTTATATCTGATGCCCCGCGGCCGCAGAGACCAAAGCAGGGAAACCGGTGATGGACGTCGAAAGGTTGCTGCTCTAGACAGTGGCCCGGGGGTAGCACGCTGTCCTGGCGCCTGCAATCCGGGGTACTAATCCGGTGGACACCTCGGGCCTGCCACGGAGTGGTACCCATTAACATCTAATAATATTTGCAGAAATCAGAGTAGACGGAATATTCTTTAAAGACCATTAGTCACAATATATTTTCCGCGATGCTAGAAGTCGCTGGCACAATGCAGAGCGTAATGGAAAACATCTGCGTTCTGAATAGGACTGGGCACTCAGGACAGAAACTCCTACTGAAGGCTGTCTATGGAAGGAGAAATGATAATAAAATATTTTGAAAACGAATGACTAACGCGCATGCAAGCAAAGGCCTGCACCGTTTCAATCAAATTCGTAGAGACAGATATTTTCCTTGAGATTCCAGTTGGCACAGTAACCCATGAGAAAAACTTAAACATTGAGCAATATCAAATCCAATCAACATTCACATAATTATCAACGTCACTTCACTATAACATAGCTGGTTATTTTGATTCTGAATAATTACCGTGATGTGAAAACCTTAATTAATTGTTACAGAACCCACGAATATTAAAATTTGAATAATAAACAGCACATTTTTTAGTTTTATAGTTTTTAAAAAAATATATCGATAGAATATGAATATAATGAATGCGTTTTAGAAAATGTATTTCTCCTAAACGGAATAAAACTTTTAAGTACCCGTGCCTAGTACAGCCATGTGCAATTATTTACATAGCCTATTTCAAGTCATACGTTTTATGCCTGGATTTAAATGAACCACGATAAAATTAACGCATTTTTGCAATATCCTAACGTTTTATTAAACATTCAATTCTGCATGTCTAACTTACGCTACTTTCATATATTTTATTTAACTCATTCTTGTTACGACTTTTACTGTGGGGGCAGTATTTAAGGCTTATATTGTGCAAGCGAAGCTTTGGGCACATCAAATAATGTTCAGTTGAAAAATCTAGCTGAGCAATAAATCCTTTTCCAAAGTTTCAGTGCCTTGTCCCAGTAAGCTGGCAGTTTTCTTGGGAACAGTTTTTAAAGACAGTTTTTCAAAACAGTTTTTAAAGACATTGAAACGGAATGTGATCTTTCATTCATTCATTCATTCATTTAAAAAGCCAGTTGTGTTCTACAGTTGAAATGATTTCATCGGGGTTTTCACGCCTTGTGACGTGCTACATTTGCGTCGTATAGACTTCCTCGACACGGGTCAGAATGCAGTGGTCCATAACATTTCTTATCAGGCTTCTGATTTGCGAAGGTATACGCCGGCTGGTCGTCGTGTCATGCGTTTCAAATCCTGCTCATCCTTACATACTTATCCTTTTACCCGTCCTTTCATACATCTCCCCTTGCTGTTGGTTCTACTTACGACGGGAGCGCTACTGTGTTTAGCGCAAATCAGACAAGGAATTACCGGCGATTTTCAAAAATCATTAATTTGAATTCTTTGTCACGATTTAGGCTAAGTCATCACAAACAGTTTTACCACTAATGGGCCTACTGCAGTGGAAAATCAGATTTTCCTTAATTATCTTAAAATAAAATTTAAATCGGAGGCAATGGGTTTTTTAAATCGGGCATGTTGTCAGGTAAGTGGAAAGGGAGGTAATCTATACTGGTAGAAATGAATCGACCCCCATAAAACATTTCTATAAGCAGAGCACAGGTGGCTTTCCCGCGAAAATGTTAAGTTCAGCTAAACAGTAAAAACGCTGACATTTTTTACACCTATTGGAACCAATGATTCATCCATAAAAAGGTGAAATACCGCAAATGGGTATAAATCACAATGACTGGGAAGACGGGGCTGAGTATGGCATCCAGATGCAAGGGGATGGATAGGCGTTTGCGGCTTTGATGGAACCAGCACCGTCAAGTGGCAAATGGAGAAGCACGAGACCCATAATGATGTGCTGTGCCTGCGGACTGGAGACACTGCGTGGGGTCCGTCCTAAATAGTGCCTGTGATTTCCAAGGTGGGACATTGGTTCAAGCTGAAAGAGAGAGAACGGGCAGAGTCTGGTTTGCATGTTCGTCTGTGTATGTCAGTGCACGTGTGCGCGCGCTAATATCTCCTCGTGTAAATGTATGTTCGTGTGCACAGAGCAACACGGTTGTGTGTGTAGCCCTGTCTGTCACGCGTCACTTACAGCTGTGTCTGTTCGGGCCAACTTTTTATAGTGTCCTTAATCTATTGAAAACAGACAGTCGTTATGAATAGATCTGTAATTCTCAAATTTAGTAAGATCCGTTAATATGCCGGGGTAGGCATTTCATAAGTACATAAATCAAACCGACTATTACGTTGCTGCATGTTACATATTGAATCCTCTGTGGTTTTGATTATAAAAAATCATTTTATAATAAATGTGGCATAGACAAAAAATAAATTTGATGTTGCCCCCTCATAAACGAGTAGGCCTACTTTAAGCAAAATGATCCGACCATGTATAAATATTTTCTTTTCATTCATATCAACGAATGTGTTTTTTCACTTAACAAAATAAAACTTTCAAAGTGGATGACTTTAATTAAAAGATTAAGTATAGCTGTGACGGGATTTTTTGTATAGTTGTGTCCCAGGGAAGACAGCTCTTGGAACGAGTAACATACGTTTGCGACAAATGGTTTTTCACTGAATTTTAATTTAAAGAGGAAACGCTGCCAGATGAATTACAGATGTAAATGCGTTTTGACGTCAAGTTAAAGAAAAGATATTTTCAGAATGAGGAAACCGGAGTTTGGAATGGAATGCCAAAAATAATACGCTGAGTTAGTCCAACCATGCAGTCCAAGCTCTCCCTGACAAACTGACAATAGTGTGAACATGTGTGAATAGTGTGAACATTAATAAGTCTCGGTTGGGGAGTAAGTGAGTGAAAAAGAAAGCAAGGAGAACTCCCCCCCCCACCCTGTAGCTTTGGTCTTCTGATTTATAGACGGGAAAGTGTCAGAGTACTTCCTGTAACAAAAAGTGTACCGTTACAGGGTGTATGAGGTCTAAAAGTAATTATCCCGAAGGCAAGGAGAAAGGAAACTGAATTTCACCACACATTGGTGTCGAATTGCCCGCGGGTTTGCCATAGTAATGCTAAGATTGCTAACAAAACCATTTTGTAAGGAAAGATTTTTCAGGGACAGTGAAGCACAAAGGAAATCGTCTAATGGGAGGCCGACCCCCCACCCTATGTGTGATTTATTTGCTTATTTAATACAAAAACAAACAAACAAGGGACATATTCCTGACCCCACTTAGCTCGGGGCCCTCTTCTCACCTCACTGTCCTCCTCAGGTTTTCTCGTCCCTGGTCTGAATTTGCCGAATTTGTTCCCGAGTGTCTATCGCTGACCCCGCCGGTCCCACCATCTGCTACACATTTGGGGCGCGAGTCCTGCCTGACGCAGCGCTCCATGGGGGCTTCTGACTGGAGCCGTGGGGTTACTGAGGAGTTGGGGGTGGGAGCAAGGCCTGGTCGCCGGAGATGGTGTTTGCTAAGGCCGCTAAGGACTTCTGCGCAGCCTGATGCGACGTCTGTCCTGTATTCGTCATTAGCGCGGCACTGTGAGGCTATCGTGTCTCGCGTGTGTGAATGCTTAGGATCTGACTGAGCCTGTCAGGATAATTAGGGGTGATCACCGGACATGATGAAAGAGGTTTTTTAAAGCCATTTATTTACTTATTGTATTAATTAACTGTTTCATTATTGTGTTGAGGTTTCCAGAAGCTGGTGCTGTTAGTTCACATCTGTATGGATTGGAGTTTCATGTTTGCTCCATGGTCGTGTGGGTTCTCCTGAGATTCTTCTTGTTCTCTGGTTTTTTCGTCAGGTCCAAAGGCATACAACACAGACAGGAAACTCAGAATTGCCTCCAACATTATCCGCATGAATAAATAGGTGTATCCGGACCGGTGTTCTATGCTTTCCTGCCTGAGATTCAAATTACTGCAGCCCTAATTGGCTAATTGGAAATGGACGGATTAGTGAAAATGGTAGCAAGGCTATTAGTGACGTCTGTTTGTTTTGATGGAGGCTGAGGAAATGTATAAAATATCTAGTCAGATTCTCTAAGTATCAGAAGTAGCTGATTGTCTCGTACATCTCGTTACCCGAAAGTTGACCTATATTAGCTTATGTCCACTAATCAAGCGGACGTTTACAGATTTCTTTTAATAGGAAACATCTGCACGTGTGCCGTTTTGCATCTGTGCATGTGTGTGTGCGTATGTGTGTGCGTGCGTGTGTGTGCATACGTGTGCTCCATCAGCTGAGGTGCTCGCCACTGACTTCCAGCTGTCACGGACTGACGTGAGGCGGTCGTGTTTTCAATTACCGCCAAAAACGCTAAGTCTTCGTTTCCCATGAAACGGGGCTGGGCATTGCAGTCCCACCAGGAAAATAGAGGTGGGGGTTGGCTCCAGGAGGCAGGACGCTCTGCTGAGATGGGCCATTGTCAGGCCCCACCCCCTGCGTTTGTACACACAGGGCTCTCCACTGTCCTTCGCCCCCATTCCCTCTGTCAGCCTGACCTTAACTGGCCCACAGCACCAACTTGCTCCTATGGGGCTTTCATAAGAATAAAATACGATTTATTACTACAGTTTGCTGTTTAGGCTCTGAATTTATTTAAGGACATAGGAGCAGGTTGAGATTTGATACCTCTCTGAAGAATTTACTCCCCTCGCGCGTCCCGATGCAGAACTTTGGCTAATCACTCTCGACATATCATTT
This sequence comes from Stomatorhinus walkeri, assembly GCA_026784285.1. Taxonomy (NCBI): domain Eukaryota; kingdom Metazoa; phylum Chordata; class Actinopteri; order Osteoglossiformes; family Mormyridae; genus Stomatorhinus; species Stomatorhinus walkeri. Next base: position 6,886,885 of record JAODUD010000043.1, on the reverse strand, counting down.
TTGATTATTTAAATTCCCAAATCATACGCATGTTTTCAAAATGACATAGCTTTAGGTACCGGCAGACGTCAAATTCAATCACTAAAAGTGACGATATAAGCAACCAAATACAAAAAAACACAAAAAGCAAATGTGGTTCAATTTAAATATTAGGGGTCAATTTAAATATTAGGCAGTGGAATTAAAACAAACCATCTTGCAGAATCTGGCAACATAATTTTAGTGCTAGAGCCACTCAACACCAATAGTCTCTAATGTAATACATTTAATCTGAAACTTATTTCAAGAAGAAATCTATACTATATTTTTTTCTCATAGCAGAAACAAAGTAGTTTGTCTAAATATATATAATTTAATATATTTATACAAAATTGAGATCGCAAAAGAAAATGCATTAATTAAATAAGGTTTTGGCAGCTGTTGTGTGTAAAATGTTTTTTTTAATGATTTTTGCAACATAAATGTGTAACGTCAGTTTTTTAGTGAGCTGAATTACATTATGGATGCTTAATGTTTCCCATGTGTGCTTGGAATTTGCCAGTAGATACACTATGGATAATGAGTTGCCTATTTTCAACGCAATAGCCAAGCACAGGAATTCCTGCCCAGCTGAGCACTCGGTTTAATATCTGCTATTTAGAACCTTGTTAAGTAAAACTTGCTCCATTTCTTAGGCAGTGTTGTCGGTTCGTTTTACCCATGAGTCAGAGTTATTGTATTGGTCATAATTATCCTTAGCATATGGCTTTACATTTATGCTTGGGTTGCACCTACAAACACAAAATATTTTAGGTAAATAAATGCCATGCAGCTAAGCTATAAAGTCTAAGATGTTTCATCTTTATGTTGCCAAAAGAATTTTTTCTTTCCCAGTTTGACGGTAATTACTCTGGACGGGAAATGATTATTCTGTGAAGGTCATGTTTTGATGTTTGGACAAAGGGGTAAACTTTAGGGCATGAATGAACCGTTTGGGTAAATTACATTAATGATTAATGTGTTCATGTCACTGTAAAGCGCCATATGAAACCAAATGCCTCCAATGAGAAATTAAGAAAATCACGTCTTCGAGGTAATTTGTATAAGGAAAAGGCCTACAGTTCCCAGCATGCTTTGTGTAGTTCCTCTTATACTGCTTTAGTGTCATTCCACCCAAATTCAGTGTTATACAAGAGCTGTCTGACCACAGCTCGCATTTTAAAATCACTTTACACTTTGCTTTGAATTATAATATTTTGGTTCAGTTTTGAAAGCAATTCCAGCAACAGCCCGACTCAAATAATTTACCTGGGCTCACAAAAATGGTTTCCACACGGATAACCCACTGCAACGGTAAACATCTTAACTGTTATGACCAGGAATGATTTTAATTAATAAACTAACAGAAATTATGAAGCTAGAGACCATTGGTGCCCAGTCATATCTAGAATGGGCCGCTGTGTCTGCAGGTTTTCAGTGCAGCTCCCTAATTAGATTACTAATTAGAGGACTGTCTGGCTGAAGCGTCCTCACACCTGGGTTTGAGCAGCTGACCTAAAGGTTACCCCAAAAACCTGTGTACACTCCTGCCCTTTGTGGAGAAGACTGTCCACCTCCACTGTAAACTCATTTAGATAAGCTTAAGCAGTAGTGTAGGGGGTATACCCATGCAGATGTCTGGTCTTACTGACACTCTGTTCAGGCTGCTCTCTGCCTTCCGCCCTGTGTTTCCTTGGAAACACCCCAGACTCACCCTAACCCTATGCTGGATTAGCAGCTGTGGAAGATGGATGGTTTTTTCTGAAACACAAGAAGAAGCATTACGGTTTTTTATTCCGTAGAGTCATGTCTTGACAATCCAGCCCTTCACCCCTCATCAGATATATTCTCTTCACTTCTTTTGTTACTTGATGAAATCTACGGTGTTCCATTCACACCACAAGCACCATCAGTTATGAGTGAAGATTCTGAAGATTAATCTCAGGCCGGCTAGTGGTTAGGTTCAGCATCAAGAAGCAGGAAGGCCTGTATTCTGCACAGATGTGGGTGTCAGCCAGCTCTATATCATTAACAGAATTCCCAGAAGACATACACAGCCGCTTAATTTAATCCAGGAACTGATCTCCTCTCTCCTGTTACTAACACCTGCTCTTCTTGCAGATTTATATGCAAAACTGGGCATTTCAAAACAATTTGTTAAACTGCCTATTTGAAATGCTGACTAAGTTCTATCATCATGTTCACCAGAGTCAATGACTGCTGACAGTGTGTTGGAGAGACACAGTGTGGGAAGGCTGTGTCCCCGTCTGCGGCTGTCAGGTAAACAGCGGTGTTGCTACGGAGGTTTACAGTCAGATGGGACCCATTGTTCCCTCACTGATGGGGTGACGATCCTTTAATAGGAGCTATAGTTGGAGTTCAGCCCCCAGAGGCTCCTTGGCCTCCTTTCACAAACTCATTAATGAACATCTGCTTATGATTTTAAAATGTCAGCCAGACAAAGCAAGCTAAAAAAACAGGAAAATTGTAGTCATCTTTTCATCTCTCCCTGCACATCTTAATAACAATAATACTTTTATAAGAATGACAATAAGGAAAATAATAATAATAAGAACAAAAACAACAAAAAACAACAACAATAATAATAATAATAATAACGTATTTTCTATGTTTGCTTGCCCTATGCAGGCTCATATTTAGCACTTCAGGTGCATACAGAAGATCATCGGCAGTGCTATGAAAGGCAATACCTGCTTAATTTATGTATTAGCCGTCATGTTAATCAACCCATGGCACCCGTGGATTTTCACGTTTTGTGGATCAGAAGTCACCGTTGATTCAAAGGAACAAGTTTGAAATGTTTCTAAAATCAAGAGAGTAACTTATGTAGCTTCTGTAAATGATAACTCGCAGGACACTCAGAAAAAAACATTACATTTCCCTTTTGACATACAGCCCCTCTCATTTTGCAAGAGGTGAGACCCCCCCTCCCCTTCGCCGTGACCGTCCACGACAAGCTATGCCACAGGAAATTATCTGGCCACGAGTGTCACTTTGGTATATTACACCCTTTTTGGGACAGTAATACACACGTCACCGCACGAAGCCTCAGTCTCACTTTGGTATATTACACCCTTTTTGGGACAGTAATACACACGTCACCGCACGAAGCCTCAGTCTCACTTTGGTATATTACACCCTTTTTGGGACAGTAATACACACCTCACCGCACGAAGCCTCAAGCGGTTGGCTAATATTTTGAAAATATCAGTTGCACTTGTGCGTCTGACAGGACCAAAGAGAGGGCTATTATTCATTGCACTAATGTGTGTGGTGTGATGTGTTTTTGCAGACACTCATGTACGTTGAACCGGCACTGCATAGCAGTGGGTGGCCAGACAGTGAATCACCTGTTGCTTCAGCCAGAAGCAATCCAGTGCAGTTATTCGAGTTAGTTGTAAAAAGAAAAAAAAGGCAAAATGTCTTTTCTTACTAACCCATAGCCTTTCTGTCATCTGGTGGTATCCAACCAAGCCCCGGAGTGAGATTTCCGAGAAGCTTTATTTTCAAGGCAGACTGAACTAATGACAAGTCAGAGGTTTTCAGATCCCGTCAGCGATGACGTTTAAGCGATGCACACTTCAAACCAAAAGAGCCATTGGCAGCCTGGTCAACCAAAAACCAGAGAATCCCTTTCCTTTCTCTCTTTTCCCTTTTCATAAAAATCACACAGAACCTTAAGTGTATGACTTGTTTTCCCTGTGCTAATCCGGTCTGACTGCTCCACTTACAGCTGTGATACAGGCTTATACTCGGCTTGCATGGGGGAGGGTTGTGAAACTGTCACTCTGGATCCCGGTCACAACATGTGAAAGGACGCGATGAATTGTTCAGCTACAGCTGCTGATCAAGTTTTCTTTCTACGCAATGCTAATTCACAGCTCGACTGTGTACTAATGCAGCCCATAAAGACAATAATCCAGACAGGGCACATACTGCTATGCCTGTTTGACACGTCGATCGTTACTCAATATTTTAGCCGGGTGCCACTTAATGTCATGCAAACAGTGACATTTGACATGTATATTGTAAGGCAGAATGTTACAACTGCGGGTATATTTTAATAAGCAACACGCAGAGAATCTTTATAATTCTCAGTTACAATGAAGAAAAGTTCTACAGTTAATTAGTAGGCCT
>JAODUD010000043.1:6830126-6844269 GCA_026784285.1 Stomatorhinus walkeri | reverse complement strand
CTTAATAACTTAGAGTTGTTAAAATCTTATCTAGCCTTGATTTAAAGGAATCCACGGATTCTGCTTGCACTACGTTAGCCTCAGTCATATGTTATAAGGAATGAGGCCGGGATTGGTGGCAATTGGCAGGGAACCCAGTAAGACTGGTACCTGAGTAGGGTCTGATAAAACACTGAGAGGTACAGAATGACATATGGAGATGTGTGGTTGAGATATCAACTTCCTCTGGTGTGCAGAGATGTTGGTGGACTGCACGAGCCAGCAAATGTGACTGTTTATTTGTCCAGTGCAAGTCACACATACAATGCTGTTTCTGCCAGTCAGGGTGTAATTCCTGCCCCACGCTCACATTCTGGAATGCTGAATCGCACAAGGGGAGCTAATCGTAAAAGCAATGTTTGCATGTAGCTGCAGTCGCCCAGACCACAGTGGCATTGCCGTTAACCCACTGCATCTCTCGCATCGAACGACGGCGGAAATGCCGTAGATAGGAGGCATCTCACACCTCAGGCCTGTTTCGAAACCTGAACCACAACACCGCACTGGCAGCGGACGCTCGCGGCATCTTTCTATGCACACGTGTCCCGATCACCATTACCAAATGCTGACTGTCCCTGACGACAGCGCCGCCACCTCTCTTTGTTTCAAACACACTAGGTGTGGACATGAAAAAAGAAGATTTTCAAAGAGCTTCCAGAACTGTAAGTTAATAATTGCTATAACTGCAGACAATCTCACAACAATTACCGTGGTAATTACAGGATGTGCCACTGTAGATTAAGCTAGTTGGCGCATTACTGTACAGATCTCCTTGGCAAGGCTGTGTTTCTTCCATTCAGTGTCTTCTGAGCCTAAGGACATAATGTCATGGTTTATGCGATGGGAGTGTTTCAGGAACAGCTTTGGGCCGGTTCCGAAAGGTCAGATGCCTGGTCGAGAGTTACAACCTGCTGCTGCACATTCCACAGAGTGCATGGCGTAATCTGCGAGGTAGTTTCACACTGAACAGGCCCCCAAATGTGCCCCACCCCCCAAATCCTGGGAGAACTCAGCAGAGTGGCAAGGACATCCTGAGTGAGTGGATGTTTATCAGTGGGCTGGGTTTCTATCCCCATGCTGGGAAGATCACAGCTATTTCCTCACCCAGTTTCCTCTAGAACAGGAAACTGATGAGAGCGACCCCGCCCCCTCGGTGAGGTCCCCAGAGGAAGCGGGAGTCACCTTCAGAGACACTGAGCCCCATGCAGGTGGGCCGCCCCTGCAGCCCAACTGCCACACTGACATGGATATTACCCCCCAGCCTTGGTGGACAGATCCACAGCATGAAAACAAGTTCACCTAAAAACACATGAGGTCACTTCCTATTCTCTTTCTGAGCGCTACAAGGCAGATGTGAGATCAAACGCCTTGTATGCAGGCCACATTGTGTTTGTAAATACAGAACCACCTTAAGTTTGCCACCTTAAGCCACCTGAAAGATAAATATTGGAAAAGCAATTAGAGATCAGTATTTTTGGAAAATTTGGTACCCTCCCACTCCCACGTGTGAAGGGCGTCCCGTAAGGGTCAAATCCTAAAATCGCCCCTGCAGCCAGGGGCTTTGCACTCCTACACTGGGGATAGGCAGCTCAAAAACAGGGACCAAACTGGATCTGTGATTATTGTTTCCTTCTGACAGCTGCAGAGAATCAGCCCCCCTAAAACCCGGGTAAGGGGTGGCAGGATGACGTGTCTCCGCCATGTCCTGTTTGGCCGGAAGCCACTTGGTGGATGGGGCTACGGCCGAGGTGGGAGGTAGGAGGGGGGTGTGCGGCATCCGTGCATCCATGCATATGAGGTGAGACAATCAAACAAAACCTGCAGAACAGAAGTTGGCGACCCTGGGGAGGCACACCCAGGGGTCTGGGTTATTTCTAGAGCATCACTAAGAATGCAGTAAAGAGCAATCACAAAAAAAATCTACCAGGGGTTTTGGAGGGTCATGGACAGCCTGGCATGTCAGGGGGGGGCCTAATGCATGAAATTATACGTAAAATTGGATGGGAGGGGTGCAGATTTCCTAGGTACACTCCTGCCTACAATTGATTTAATACAAGCCTATAAAACTTTATTGACAACAGCCCAAATTATATCTGTGTTTTTAACATGAAGCTTGATATCAGAGTTTTTTGAAAGCAAACAAACAAATGCATATGATTATGCCAACCCCCCCCCCGGTTTGGAATTTCATCTTCTGTTCACTCAGAAATCCTTTTTATATAAAGTGACAAACATCAATGCATCTGATGTAGGCCTATTTTTTAGCCAAAGCAGGTCATCTGCCTTTGCCGGTGTCACAGTCATGAAGCCATATCTTCCAGGCGTCGAAGCTGACTCACCGTGACCTGACTCACTGGGACAGGGTTAGGCGAGGAATTTGTTAGCTAGATGCTAACAAAAAAAAAAAGAGCTCCAGCTGGCCACGACCCCCATTTGTAGTTTCCTGTTTGTTTGTAGCGTATTCAAAGGTCTTTACAATGGTGCAACTGTGCAACTGTACTGCCACTGTAAGTGTATGCAGAGGTAGGCAGTAAAACCGGGAAGTGACCTGATAAGCCTGCTGGTTTGATGGAGCCACTAGCGGGAAAAGCACTTTTCCTGCCTCTACTCCATCTGCGAAACCAATTCGCATTAAAAATACCAAAGCAGTTGTTCCCAGTTCTTTGTAATGCGTCAGTAAGACTCTTTGGTCTCTGCCTTCACCACTGACATGGGTATTGACGTGGCTGCGTGGCGTGTCAATGCAGAAAAGCCATCTACAATCCTCCACCACCAGACAGAAGGAAGAAACACGTCCTGCGACAAACAGCCCTGCCATTCAGTGAAAAGACGCTCGGTGACGCGGTCTTGTGACTCGTATCAGAGCTAACATTAAGAGGAATATGACTACTCCCCGGTGCCCACTGCTCTACTACACCAGAACATTCAAGGACAGCAGAAGAAATATGAAGCGTATGGCGTGACTGACTATAGCTTTGGTATAGAGTCGAAACATGGAAATGGTGAAAGATAGCAGCTTGTAGATGTATCACCGAGCGCTTGGCAACACCTCTGGAATGTCACTCTGCAGCTGGGGGGGTATCTCCGCTCACTGAGGCGATCTGTTACATCCATACTGTTTACAACCCCAGAGAGGGCGGTCAGCCTATTCTAGCTGAGACCAGATATTTTAGTTCCACTCATTACCTGACAGAAGTTTTGCTCCCATTACACTGAATAAGCTTTTAGCAGATAGTGATACAGGATTTTGTGTTTCGCATCTCCTGGGGGAACAGCTGCATGGGAGAGGAAGTGAGCACATATGCTATCTTGCTAGGACACTGGTGGAAACAGCGCTAACCAGCAGGAGTTAAAATGTCCGAAAGACAAGGTGGGATAAAACTGTCCTTCTGAGCTTCAAGATCCGCTGGCCCATGAGTTTCGACTCGATTGGCAACTATACCGGTGATGAACGCATAAAAGTGATGTTTGACGATGACTGTGACTGTCCATAAAATGGGGAAGTTAATTTTGCGGTGTGTTGGATTATGAAAAGCAGGAAATTTCACAACCTCGATACAGAAAGTCCAGCATTACATTACTTGAACATTTGGCAAAACGCGTTTTTTTGTGCCTCGTGACCCTGTACTGTATAAAGGGTCGTAAGACGGATGTATGGCATTCATCTGTAGAATGCCAATGTTTCCCATGCTACACCTATGAACAATGCATTGGTAGCTACTCTGAGACAGCAAAGTTACTTAAGGCTTTAAGATCACAACTGTTCTTGCCCAGAGTCCTGCAGAGGAGAACATTCTCTTTACAGGGACACTGCATGATCTCATTGCTAAACTTGTCTGTTTGTATTAGCTTCAGTGCGATACCAATACCCAAAAGTTGAACGCTATGGTCAGGATTTAACCTATGTTCCTTCATCCAAAATAGTTTTCCATCTCTCTGGAACCTCACCCATTGAATGGGTCCATCCCACTCATTCAAGACTACAGCTACTAGGAGCTGTTAGCAAACGGCACTGTTTCGATTCACTATGATGTTGTTACTGCAAGGTTTTGAACAACTCTGGATGCAGGAGTGACATGGCACCTGTTTCTGGTAACAGGAAATTGGATCTTTAGGGTTAACTAACACCTTAGTAAAGGGAGACACCGAGACGGTTTGCACCAAGAAGATGTAGCTGAAGCTCCAAGCTACTTCCAGTTAAATGTATGATCTTTAGTATCAATTGTTGTGGAGTAAAAAAAGCATTTTGCCTGACTAACGTGCATCCTTTTGCACCAGCCAGCTGAAATATACATATCCACATTTATAACAGTCAGGAATATGAATCACAACTAAAACTCTTTCACGATTTACAGTTGAGATGCATTTCTGCTTATTGTCTTTACCGTGACAGTCACATCAAGTCAGCACACCACAGGCTGAGAACAGTGTTCCAAATGCTGCTCTTCATGCTAATATATTTTTAGACAGGTGGGTAGGATTATTGCTTTAAAAATATACATTTAGTCATCTGTGTATATTTTTTGCTATATGTTACTCACAACAAAAGATGCTATTTTCATTTTTTTTTGTATGAAGAACATTAAAACGTAAATAACAGGTTGTAGTCAGGGCTCATTCCATTCACTTCATTTTTTCCCTCCCAAAGAAATATTACCCCTCCATGGCTGGACTGGGGTATAAAAATCGCCCGTGGTCTTTATGGTCCCCCACGATAAATTTTAGAAAGCTGGGGGGGGGGGGTCCCTTATGATAAATGTTTCTGGCGCACGTGTTTGCTGCCAGTGTCAGATATCCAGCCAGTGTGCTTCACTGGTTTAACTCCATTTCTGAAATAATACCTCATATGTCCCAAAAATAATATAACTGACTAACTTGAAATTTCTTCTGTGGATCCACACGAGTCTCATCTATCTGTATTTCTTCGTTCTATAGTTTATGTCAATGAAAGTAATATATAATATTCTAAAAGACATCTTAATGCATAAATAAAATTTCCTGTGGTAAGTTTAATTACAGCTTCTGTTTTCAAAGTAAATGGCACTTTATAATAAATAAACCGGAGTAAAAAAAAATGTTGCTTTTTTTGGAAGATGTGGTTAAAATAATGAAATGTATCACTGAAAATGTTGAATACAATAAAGTTATTTAAATCAACCAAAAATATTATGTTTATATGTTCAGTCTGGTACCACTTCAGTTACTTTCCTATTTAAGCATACCATCAGGTGATGTGGATCCACGTATCTTCCTCCGTTTAGGAATGGTGCTTCTGGTTAATAGAATCCAATATAAACAAACCTCACGATAACACGCGGGATGCCATTGTAGACATTTGGTTATCTATAACTGCTGCTGAGACCGCGCCCTCAGACAAACCATTCTTTGCATTTTTTTACAATTAGTCTACTGATAGGCAATACTTGGATTATCGTAGAATGTCCAAATGACCTTAGATGACAATAAAAAATATCAACTACTCGAGAGAGTTCATTACAATTGCGATACATCTGCGTTAATTTCCTGCAGCATCTGCACTCTCCTGCTTTGACGTGACAAAACAGGATCAGTCTAGCATTGTAATGCACAAGAATTACCCCCTGTGTAGAATATATACTCTATATACTTCGCAGATAATGTCAAGGAATCTTGACTCTTCTATCCATTAACCTCTATCATATCATACTGAGAGATTTGCGAAAAGTACGCTACGTAGCCTCGAAGAGCATATAAGACTGATGGCTCAAAAAGCGAGAAAAGTAGTTCTGATCTTTGGGGTAACTATAGAACTCAGTACTGCATGCAGCGAGTATAACCAGAACAGATGCGGTCAATAAATACAACTTTAATATTATAAAGATTACACTAAACGCTGTCGTTTCAAATTAGGAGTTCGCGGTAGAAAATGGCATACAATATAAAAATAAAGAAACTTAAATTTAATGTTTCCAAGTGGTAAAAAAATATATCAACTGCAAAATCGATTCCTTGTGATGATACTACTGCAGACTGAAAACTTTGCAGCAAATGTAACGACGTGGGATTTCACACTTCCCTGATTTACCTCTGATGTAGCTGGATCTGTTTTCATCCAGGAGACTGGAGGAAGACGTGCCCATGATGCCGTGAAGGTGTCCCCTGATCACTTTTACGGTTCAGGTGTACGTATGTCTTCTATCGGCTTCAGATGCGGGAGCGCCCTGCTTTCAGCGACACGGGCGGGCCGCCGTACAGCACCCAGCCTTTTATTGTCTGCTCTATCACACCAGGGCATCATAAACTTCCTCAATCTGCAGCGCCGCCTTTCATACTCTTCACTTACTCCATGCCTTTAACAAAAGCGTATTAATCGGAGTTTAGGCATCTTCAATTTGTCATATATCAAGCACACAAAAAAGTGTATTTTTGGAAGAAAAATAGCCCAAGTCTATTATGTTTGAATATCCGTTATTTTTGCTATTATTTTAGGGTGGAGCTAAACATCTAAATGAACAGTAAAATGGGTGGAATTAACTACTATATAGATTATGTTCTTTCAGATGTGATACAGTGCCGTATCAGCTATTAAGACTGAATATACAACATGACAAAAGTATCGTTTTTTCGAATTCTTTTATCTCTCATCAAAATATATTGTAATATAGGAATGGATTGCAAGTTACTTCATAACTGTGAAAGGGGGTATTTATTCACTTCTGTTATTATTTAAGCCATGAGAATAATTACTTAGCAAGTATATAATGATTAATTTAATTGTATGACGTTGAAAGTGTAATATTAAGGTAATTACTACATTTCCCGAAAACCACTGCAGATTGACAGCCACCATATTGTTTTTGTTTTTTACTAGTGCGCGGAATGCAGTTTTCCACTCAAAATATAAGCAAAGCAGAAACAAACTGTCTTAGTGTTTATGGAAATCGCACGTCTTGTTTATGAAAGGTTATCATGCATTTATGTTGTAATGCTTGCAACTAGATTAATATTACATAGGCTGGAAGGGTAGCATGTAAGACAGACCACGTAGGCTACCATCATTTACAGCTAATCAGCATCACATTGTATGAAAGTGCAAATTGCAAAGTTGTGCATGAAGTCACTTTCCTGCTTTTAGTCGTGTCACTTTTAGCTGAAAAAAAGTGTTTTACCTTGTGCACGCAAAAAATTAGCAAAGCTTTAAGGCTATGGCCAGCATTAATCAATTTATTTTCCAAAAAACACTGATTGTGCAGGTTGTAAATTGTAATGATTAAATATGGAAGTACATGAAAATCCACAGGCAACTGTTCAAAGCACATTTTTTAGATGTAGCCCATCTGCCTCATGTTTTACAGATATAACAGTTGGTACTGTTTCGATCCCCAGTCTAAGGTTGGGCCGTAAAAGAGTGGATGGGAAAGGGGAATAAGGGAAACACTGGGTATGGTGCACAAGAGAACACACGTGGACAAAGGGTATTTTTTGTATTTTTCTGATTTTATTTACACGCGACAGACACAGAACAAATAAATCCGGTTCAAAGGGACTCCGGAGTGATTATAGCCAAAATAACCAGAAAGCCCAACTACCGAAATCTAACCTAACTACGTGCAAGAGAAATCAAAGAACAAAAACAAGTACTACACCTCACTCCCTAACCAAACAGCACCGCGCGTAACGTGTTATCAAGTGATATTGCTAACGATGGCTACCAATTAACCGAGCTGGATTTCATGATTAGTCGGATTATTTGTCAGATTTAAGGTAGTTCGGGCTAACTGTAAGTGAACGAAGATAAAGGCCATTTAAACCTTAAATCCGACATGTTATTTGGCTAAGCAAAAAATCTTGCTTTTTCATGTGGGTCCACGGTATTGCTATTTCTGTGGTAAATGGAACGCATCCGACTCGGTTTTCCCGAGTTTTTAGTGGATGTGACGTAACCTCGGAATCCGAAAATCGGATCCCAAGGAAAATGGAATGCAGCATAAATATGGCAACCACACCCTACGCACCTAACAAACACACAGGGCAAACACAGGGCAAACACAGGGCAAACACAGGGCAAACACAGGGCAAACACAGGGCAAACACAGGGCAAGGCGTCAGAATCCGAGGGGCGCGCGAAGACATAAACCAAAAACCGAGCAAGAGATCGGAACCAAAAAGCGAACAAACCAAAGCAGAAGTACAGAAAAGTGCAAAGCAAATAATCGTAAACCAGTAAACCCAAATCGTCATGCACAATAGTCAAATCAAAGACAGCAAACCAACATCAATCCGAAAAGGAGCAGAGCTCCCGAACGTCCTTTCTGTCTGGCTTTTCACGTTCGCGGGCCGGAAGTGACGGACATTCTTGCGGGGAGTCGTGGTCGGGGTCCGGACGGGGAGGCGGAGCAAGGGCCGAGCTGAGTGGACCTGGCTGGGGGCGGAGCCGAACAAACAGCGGCGCGTAACTGTACACCCTTCGTGATATGAACATACACTCACACCTGATTGAAAGTGAATGTGAAGTGCGCATGTCAATATTCAAAAATTACAGTTCACCCATAATGAAATTTAGAAACCCAAGAGGTGTGAAGTTCCATTAACTCAGTGTTGAACCAACATCTCGTTACAGCTGAAATAGACTATTTTCATAGCTATTAAGATTAAACAGAAACAGTGAAATGTCTTGAATCACAAAAATCATTGGTGTGTATCGCAGTCTCGGTGCTGGACATCAAGAATCTGTGATTGAAAACCACAAGGCTTGCTTTTGTTAGAACATATTACACCCGGAAAACTGAATATGGAATGAGGCAAATTTTTCGCGGTGTAACAATTAAGAAAGTCTTTGTAAGACATTCTAAGAATTAAGTAGATTTTTATTAACTGTGTTCGCTGTGTGATTTGTATGAACTATTTATTAAGTTTTTCTGAAGCACTTATTCAATGGAGGTTTTAAATTAGCAGGCAGACGACTTCATTATGGAGCCCGAGAAGTTCCAGAAAATCTTATATTGTGCGCTAAGACCGAAAGTACAATTTCTGGGACTTCACGAGCTCCAAGACGTCATATTCGTGGACTAGAACTTAACTGTCATTATACACAAGGATCACCCGCTGTCCACGACTGGCTGATGACGCCATTGGGTTGGTCAGCACTATATACTTTATACAGTTACCGGCAGGCTTTGCACTGCACTATGCGTACATTTAGAGAGTGTAAATTAATATGTGTATTCCTGTGTTTATGTTAATTGTAAATATCGTAATGCGTGTGTCTTGTTACTCTGTAACCGTGTCCTGTAAACCCCCTTTATTAAAATGATTCGACCCCTCACCGCGGTACGTTTTTTGCCCAATGTATAGGTCTCCTACATCAAAAACATTTTGTGGCGTCAAGGTCGTGAAGTTCACGTTATCTACTCTTTCCCCTCCTAAGTAATACATTTGTTCATTGGAATGTTTCTTGTTTAATGCACTTACTTACTGCATGGTTAGCTTATTATTAGTGATGGGAAGTTCGGCTCAATTAACTAATTCGATTCTTTCAAACTGTCCGTTGTAATGAATCGATTCTAAAAGAATGTTTAAAATGTTCATCTTGACTATTCACAGTCAAAAAACAATACATAAAAAGCAGAAAGGGTGTCGATGCTGAATAAACACGCGTGTATATATATGTAGTTCTTATTTTCTTTACAAAATGCCAAATTCATGTGCATGATTATCAAGGACTAAATCACAGTTAACAACTGCAATATTACCAATACAACACACATACCCATACAATGAGCACAAGTAAACTTGCATACGTTGTTGTGTAAACGTCAAAGTTAATAAATATCTTAGTTTGTTCTTTGATGAAAGACATAATTTTACTATACAGAAATGCAATAATTTACTGTTGTGATAAGTTATGAAGAGCTGCGTTTATTTTATTCCTTTAAACAGCGTAACTACATTTCCGCAGTAAATGCCGCGAGGTTTCTTGGGATCGGTTCGCGAACCGTCCGTTTGATTCACCGACCGAGTGTCCGAAAACCCGTATGTTCGATTAGTTCATCGAACAGGCTCCTTTGAGTCACTGAGTGTCCGAAAACTCGTAACTTCGATTCGTTCATCGAACAGGCTCTCAGGTTTTTTGGAATCAGCAAGTTAGCGACAAGGTACTCGGCCGTTCGGGTGTTTTCGGCACCAGGCGGAAATCTACGAACGCAAAAGTGATGAATGTAAGTGACGAACATAAGAATAAACCAAAAAGTGATAAGCCAAGCGCAGACGGAACATGAAAAATAAATCCGAACTCACGGGGGATGCTTTTGGATGTCGAAGAGCGAAAGATCAGTTTTTGAATAATTTAAAAAACCGATTCGTTCAGACTTACGAACCTGTTCAACCTGTTCACTAAAAAAACCGAGTTAAAAAGAAAGATTCGTTCACAAATTGGCCATCACTAGTTGGCAACATTAGGTGACTGTTAAGAAAGGGGTACGGGTGGTTCTATGCAAGTGACTGTTCACAACGTAATCGGTCTCCTCGGATTATCTGGAGATAGCCAGCAGTCCCAGGTTACAGTTAGGCTATGTCACGAGCGGGGCTTCGTACTTTACCGGACTAATTCCTTCCCCAGTTTTAATCATAAAATTGTGCGCATGTTCTATTAATTTGTTTCCACTAAATATTAATACCCGAAACTCTTATTCTGTAATGATCTTGTGGGAGGCGTGGTCTTCGAGATGTACCTGGCCAATGACAGAAGGCACAGCTATAACCCCGCCCACATCCAGGCAAACAGAATACAAGCCGTTTTCTGACCTCTTTAGACAGCAACCAATAAACTCGAAACAACCCATTTTCCAATTTTCGCATTAGGATCAGTCTAGTTGAAATGAGGAAACGACCCGTTTTTTCATTTTTGTTTTTTCCATTTAAAATCGAAAAATGAATTATACTCATGTACACGGGGCAGTTTCTGACCTCTTCAGACGACAACCAATAAACTCGAAAGAAGTCTTTTTCAAATGTTCGCTTTAACATCGTCTAGTCGAAATGTGAAAACGACCCGTTTTTTTGTTTTTGTTTTTTCCATTTAAAATAGGAAAATGAATTATACTCACGTACAGGGGCCATTTTCTGACCTCTTCAGGTGACAACCAATAAACTCGAAAGAAGTCTTTTTCAAATATTCGGTTTAAGATCGTCTAGTCGAAATGTGAAAACAACCTGTCTTTTTGTTTTTGCTTTTTCCGTTTAAAATCGAAAAACGAATTATACTCACGTACACGGACCGTTTTCCGACCTCTTCAGATGACAACCACTAAACTCGAAAGAAGCCTTTTTCAAATATTCCCTTTAGGATTGTCTAGTCAAAATGTGAAAACGACTCGTTTTTTCCATTTAAAATCGAAAAACGAATTATACCCACATACACGGACCGTTTTCTGACCTCTTCAGACAACAACCAATAAACTCGAAAGAAGCCTTTTTCAAATTTTCCCTTTAGGATCGGTCTACTCGAAATGTGAAAATGATTCATTTTTTCGTTTTTGTTTTTTCCGTTTAAAATCGAAAAACGAATTATACTCACGTACACAGAACGTTTTCTGAATTCTTCAGACGACAACCAATGAACTCAATAGAAGACTTTTTCACATTTTCCCTTTAGGATCGGTCTAGTGGAAATGAAAAAACGACCCGTTATTGTGGGTGAGGGGTTTTCCTTCTTGGGAATAATGGAGTGATTGGAAGGGCAGGGAAAAACGTTAGCAAAAAATAAGCGGTCCTGTTGTGACAGATGTGGAGAGGAAAACGGATTTGGTGGGGGCTGTGGGGGTCACAACTCAGATTATGTATGAAACACAGGTTTGCATCCAGTGGCAAGAAAGAGGATCAACTGAACCGAATCAGTAGCACTTTGGACATCTGTTCCTCTCAGTTCCACCCCAAAAGAACCTACACATTTTGACTGTACTCTGTTGGTCTCTCTCCAAGATGGCCACCATGAGGGTAGGAGCAGCAGGTAGAAGATGGTTTTGTCCAGGATGGCAGCGGTAACCAAGGCGACAGCTCATGCCTCAGCAACACATCAGGCCGCAGCACCCACGAAGCCAGGCAGAGTAGCAGATGAGCCAAGACTTTTGGTGACCTGGGCTTGGATGTGGACGCTGCTTTGAGCATTGGAGTCAATGAAATAGAGGTGGTCCTCCAGCCTCATCCAACACTGATTGAAAAGGATCGCGCGGCAGACAAGGTGGGTGACTATGATCAGGCTGAAGTCGCATTTTCCAACCAAATTAATTTTAGTAGTTAGTAACAAAGTAGAGTTGTTGTTGTGTCTTTGGTGTCAAGAAGCATAGCGATGTGGTCCTTTGTTTCATTATTCACCGGTGAATGATCAGCTCCAGTTTCTTGCGAAAATTTACACTAGGACACGTCGATGCGACTAGAGATGTATCCCGATCAGAGAGCTCAGTTTCACCAGCTTGCTTTGACACCGATTCAACATGCTAATTCAGCCAAAATGGCACCAACAGGTACCAACCGAGCCCAACTTTGCCGCATGCACCGGCCCTATGGGCAGTTCCCAACTATCTCTGACGGCCTGATGGCTTCCAATGGCCATAAAATTGGCATGCTGCATTCCAGGCTTTACATATATGCTGAGGAGTGGAATAATGTTGCAGAACTCAGTTTGCCAGTAACTTGTCACAGTGTGGGATTCATGGCCAGGTACATCAAGATGCCCAGAAACGCCATGGTTGGCCAGTATGGCCAGTACGGCCAGTGACAAACGGTAACAGCCCCAAAGCCGACTGTGACTTCACGGTATGTCTGACAACTCACCAGAGTTGTTTCGGCAACATGAAACCTCATTAGAACTCTATCGGTGGAATGACTTTCCGACCCTATTCATGAATTAGGCCTCTGCCGATCGCAGCAGGTCTAAATCAAAGCGTTAGAATTAGGACTGCTGCCATTTGCAAGTCTTAGTGGTTTGTTGCTATGGGAGAAATGAGTCTTCAGCTTTCATTGTGGGTGGGATTTCTGTGCTGTCAATCATTGCAAACTCATGAATCATAGCCAATGGATAGTGGGTTAGACTAGCTGAAGGATATATTATGAAAATGTCTATGTATGCTCCATTTGGCAAATTTATTAATCTTGCACGTGGGATGTAGTTTCTGCTGTGACGCTTGAGAACTTCACCACATCTCCTGTACTGCAGGTTCTATATGGGTCGTTTAATTTGGTGTTGGTCAGTGAAAAGTACTGGAAGGTCAACAAGCCCTTTGGGATGGTTAAGGGCCCAACATTGACATTACTCTGCTGATCCTAGGAGACCTTCTGATCATAAGCACAGCATCCTAACCCACTGAGCTTCACAGCGCCCCCTTCAGGCTTGAGGGGCTCTGTGGATTTGTTCCTTTGCTAGGGCTGTCACATTTAATTATGCATTTATTTATTTGTTTGTTTATTACAAAGAAACAAAAAGATTATAAACAAAAGATGGAAGAGTGCAGAAAGTGGGGTAAGAATTACTAAAGCTCAGTAAAATTTGCCTATTTTGGTTTGGAACCAGAAATAAAGTCTGAAACTTAGGACTGGATGGTAGCTGGCAACAAACCTGATTGTCCAGTAAGAGATTAAAACCCCAGATAATCTTAGGACCTCAATGTGGAAATACTTTGGTTTCTGGGTTGTATATTAAACGATTGAAAATATGGACAAAGTTATATACAAACCATGCAACTGTGAACTCCCGTGTCATAGCAGCACTATGAACCCGCGGACACATTCAGCACCATCATCCAGCTGAATACAGAACCGCCATAGCAGCTACTATGAACCCGCGGACACATGCACCACCGTCATCCAGCTGAATACAGAACCTCCATAGCAGCTACTATGAACCCGCGGACACGTGCAGCACCGTCATCCAGCTGAATACAGAACCGCCACAGCAGCTACTATGAACCCGCGGACACGTGCACCACCGTCATCCAGCTGAATACAGAACCGCCATAGCAGCTACTATGAACCCGCGGACACATTCAGCACCATCATCCAGCTGAATACAGAACCGCCACAGCAGCTACTATGAACCCGCGGACACGTGCACCACCGTCATCCAGCTGAA
>JAODUD010000043.1:6818705-6830026 GCA_026784285.1 Stomatorhinus walkeri | reverse complement strand
GAATACAGAACCTCCATAGCAGCTACTATGAACCCGCGGACACGTGCAGCACCGTCATCCAGCTGAATACAGAACCGGGAGACAACAATTCCAGCCGATAGTAATTTGAATTACCTCCACCTTGCACAGTGGGCAAGGAAGTGTGTACTTATTCTTTAGAATTAGGAATCTTACTGCTTTTACAGCACTCTCATGAGTACCAGTTTCTGATCACCAGATGGCAGAATTCAGCCATAAAAAGTGTTTCTCTGTTCCGTCCTGCCTGGTTTAGCTGCCATTACCATACAACATGGGTCCTTTCCCACTTCAGGCCCATACGCAGGTGTGGCCTGTGTAGGTTTGTGTTTCAATGCTGCTGTTTTTGTGATGCAGACGAGTCCTCCTTCATCTTCTGACCCCCTGGCCTGGGTTTTCAAATGGCCCCTAAGCTCTATCACAGGTTTGTCACCAGCCGTCCAAGTCTGACTTTATGCAGTTTTTCTTGCATGCGTATGTGGAGCGTACGTGAGCGCGTGGCTACTAGATGCCACCTTTATGTAAATCGGTGGCCCATGATCTCCATCTTCACTGGGGACGATTCTGACTAAGAAATGTGTGCAGGTGATTTGGATAGGAAAATGAGTCTCCCTCTATCCAGCTTGTGCAATGATGTCACTTGGGATGTTTATTCCTCCCTGTGACCAGGGTAGTGCTTAATTACTGGTCCCTGCCTGTGTAACTGGTCGCCCAGTCACTGGGATGTTGTTAGTTAAGAGGTAGAGTGTCAGTAAATTAATATTGCTGGGTTGGGTAAAGTTTAAAAAATATGT
The DNA here is from genome assembly GCA_026784285.1 of Stomatorhinus walkeri. Lineage (NCBI taxonomy): Eukaryota > Metazoa > Chordata > Actinopteri > Osteoglossiformes > Mormyridae > Stomatorhinus > Stomatorhinus walkeri. The sequence goes on along the minus strand of JAODUD010000043.1, from coordinate 6,829,217 downwards.
CCGTCTGTCCCCCAGAGGATACTGAACAGAGTAGGAGTAAGAGTACACTGACTTCTGCCAACTGCGCTTGTCAGTTAGGCACTGAATGGTAACGGCGGGTTGTTAATCATCAGAAAGACAGATGGTACTGTACCTGCGCTCCTGCTGTACCCCAGGGTCAGGAGTGTTCACGGTTTTTTTTTTTTGTGGAGTAAGGAAATTGATACGAACTTAGCAGTTGTTAAGAAATGTCATTTGGAACGTCCCAGTGCTCTGTGTTTCACGGACGGTGGGCGGTGCTGATGCTGGTGTGAGTCCTGTAGCGAATTAGCTGGCCTTGTGCTGCTCTAAGCGCTCCCATGGAGACGCCTGATGGGATGGTGTTTGTGAGTTACCAGGGCCCTTGGCTTTTCATCCTTTCGTAAGCTGCCAGGCCTCTTTGATGCAGAAAATTTCCCATGACACCCCCGTGTAAAGCTTCCTGTCCTGACCAGACGTGGCTGGAAGGGTGACCTTCATCCCCTTCGTTACTTTTGTCTGAAAGCTTCCCTCATGCCCAAGTACCCCTCGATGGGAAGGGACTGCTGCCACACTGGCCTCTGACGTCACATCTGCGTCAACGGCCGATCGCCGTTGAAAATAGACGGAGAGAGAACTATTGAACTGAGTCACGGTTAACGTGCCCAGCAAGCTAAATGAGCCAAAATTAGCTGTCAGCTTTTGTAATCACGTGATACATTTTCAGTTTTACTATGACTGACAGTTTAATTAAATACCAGGCAGATGAGTATTTAGCCTCTTATTGGTAATTGATTGCTTTACGTAATATTTATTGATATTTTCGCAATAACATGGCGATGCAGCAGATCTCGGGCTTGCGACGGAGCGGAGCAATCAGCAGTCCTTGTGTCTCGCCAGACAAACAGTCGGCATTGCCGTGTGGTCCAGCAGCCGTAGGTCACCTCGCAGGCTCCACAGAGCCCCTGCCCAGGCTGTTCCCTAGGCAACAGTGAGCGCACGGCAACAGCGTCAGCCTCTGCATCGATGGGAGCAGCACTTCTTCCTGCGTGTCTGTCGCCTCTCTCCTGCAGGAAATGGGGTTTTCTTTCTCGTGAAGGACATCTTCAAGCCTTTAAGATTTGACCACCTTTGTGCTATGGATAAATACAGAAAGTACAGTACTCCCCATGTGTCCGTGGGGGATACGTTCCAAGACCTAACGTGGATGGCCGAAATTGTGGATAATAGTGAACCGTCCGCGGACCCCGTATGTAATGTACATACATAGAGTAAAGTTTAATTGATAAATTATATACAATTAGACATTACCAACATTAAACAGTAATAATAAAGTATATTTTATTGTGCTCTTTCAAATGAAAGGGATTCTGACATTTTAGCTTAATTCTGAAAAGATAATAGAGTAATGAAGCAATGCTTATCAATGGATGAAGGAGAAGTGAAAATTTTTACATCCCTCAAAGGATGATGGAACAATATTTTTTATATATATATTTTTACAATGAAAAATATTGAACCAAGTACCTGTATATGATCTGTAATGGCGAACTGGCATATTTACATTTATTCAATGTAGCGGTCTGTACAAACTTGGCACAAGTTTAAAGTTTGAAACTTATTTTTATTTTGGAACTTCTGTAAGCTGTGGATAACAAACTGGGGGGACTGAAATCGTGGATAATGGGGTCCCATTGTATAAGTGTGTATGATTGGATCATACAATTGCACCCCCTACTGGTCAGATGAAAATAATTTTTGAACAAGCTACGGTGTGCATCTGTCTATCTATCTGACTGGTTGCCTTTGGGTCCCTAGCTCTGCTAGGCTTGGGTTTTTATCAGATGGCTAACATCCTGCGAGGATAAGTGTGGTGTTTTCACAAGCACATGCTACATGAATCTTCTCTGTAAAGTGCCGGGAAACAGCTGTTCGGTACCTCACTGATAACTGTAAACAGGTTTTTACTGCTGCCCCTTTTCAGCAGTCAACAGATCAGGTAACACTGAAACACTGTTCAGTGGCAATGCAAGGGTTGCCAGACCATCATCAAGGAAGTCAGTTTCTTGCTAAAAACAAAATGTTTGTTTCCAAGGAGTCGCCGGTGAGCTCCTGTGGAATTCTGGGAAAGCGAGGAGGGTGGCACTCTGTCGGCTGAAGGGCGGCATGCCGTGTGGGTGACTGTCTGAAGAGCTAGGCAGGTTCCGACAGGCTGTGAGGTCGCCTGGGCCGGCTGCCATTGCTCCCGGAGCCGTGGGCTTCTGGTTTCCACACGTTGCCAATTCCGACTGTCACATGGTACTCTGCTGGTTGAGAAAGTCTTCCAGACTTGCTTCTGAAGTGGATGTGATGCACCACATGCCATAACAATACTGAGGGCTGCGCCTCTGACCGGCCTCCTCTGAAAAAGGGCTATATTCCTTTATTGTTCTAAGACTCATCCTTTTCAGCCTTGATTCTAGTCTCCTGTAGAGACAAAGTCCAAGAATTCTTATTTGAGTGGGCATGTGGAACATGCATGAAAGCCAAAGTGATCCTTTCAGCAATAGCAACGCTGTCCTTCAAGTGTATCTAAAATTGAGCTCAAAAGGTTTCTTTGTAACGTAGCATTAGAAAGTGGCTGTGTGCATTAATTTTTAAATGTATTTGCACCATGCCGCACTTATCTTTTGTGTGCTAAAGGGGGTTTAATTATGCCTTGATAAAATGCACTTACTTAAATGCTGTTATATTGTGCAAAAACCAATATTTCCCTACTACCTTTTGACCTCCAGGATCCAGATACACGTTTCTGTTTAATCAGTTAAGCATTTGATTTTGTTTGTAAGCCAGAGATAACAATTACTGTGAAAATGTTAAGTTGCGAGAAAGGTTAGTAACACTTCATAAGGTAAGATTTTTGAAAATCTTCTTATTTTTATCTTCTTATCTTCTTTATCTTCTTATTTTTCTTATTTATCTTCTTATTTTTGTGTGTACTGTGGATTCTGTGCGCTGCTGTATTCATCGAACCACTATTGTTACACCTCCATAAAATTCAGTCAGTTCAGCACAATGTTTCATGAATGTTCCGGAGACCTTGAACTAATGTTGTGGGCCTCAGTGTGTGTCACATGTTGTGTTTCTGCACCTTGAACTCAGAAGACCCATCTTGGCCGAAAAATTTTCCATCACTTCCCAGTTACCTCAGGTAAGTTTTCTGGAGATGCGGGTTAGGTTGCGGGCAAGGTCGGTGTTTTGGGTGGTAAAAACCCCTAACTCTAACCTAACCCTAACCTAACCCGGTGGACTTGTGATAGACTTCAACCTGTAACAATAATGTGCAGAATAGTGGTTCCACCCCTCTCCTGATTCGTTCACAACCAGCGAGCATGTAGCCAATGCCGTGAATGTTGGCCGTAGAGGTTGTTTCTGGAAATGTTCTCTCGAGATGTGGGGGCATTACCCTAAGACTATGTGATTGGGGGGATAGGAGGGGGTGGCTGGGCACCTGGCAAAACAGTGGAGAAGTACACCCAGCCAGATCTGCCCCCACACTAGCCCGTGTTCCTTTGAGCACAGCTGCCTGCCTGCCTCCGAGGTTCAGCTGCCTACATAGCTCAGCCTTTGTGTTTTTGCATACATGTCCAGTAAGCTTATCCAGTCTGTCATCAAGGTCCCTCAATGACAAGGGTATTGGCTGAGCCCCTTCAAGCGCGGTGTTTATGTTTAGTTGTCCAAGCTAATGCGTTTAGCCGTTGCAGCTGTTTCACTGGAGCGATTCAGGATAAGTGTCTCGCCTAAGGCTACTAGAGCAACAACCTTCTGGGACTCGAACTTATAACCCAGGGGCTGCCAGATAGTGTTAACGAATAAATCACTCGCTGTCGCCAGGACTCGTGCTAATCCTTTTCTGTAAACTTCAAAAAGGTACAAAGTCAAAGGTGACTTCACAGTCACGACTGCACACCTCCCATGAGCTCAAAGGTATGCCTCTGCCTTCTGTGCCAAGATTGGCTGTAATACACTGAACCTGTGCATGCTGGGACAGCCCCGCGGTCGGCACGTCCCAGACATGGGTCTCCCGGATTCAGCTCGCTCTCCTCTGTCATTTTCTGGCCACTCCCGTAACCTCAGTGTGAACTCTGGAACGCTCTCACTTGAGAGGAGAGGCGATTTCACGGCAGGGGGAGCTTAGCGACGCCTAGGGGGGGCGATGGGGGCACATGTTTTTTTTTTTTTTAAGGTTAATCCGAGTTTACATGTGATTGTGAGCCTGCCAGAGTCATTGGTGGGGAGTTTAAGAAAGAATAACCATTCAAATGTACTTTTACACCCCCCAATGTAAACCAAGCCTAGATGACTTGTTTTACATTTTTCTTAAAGAAAGTAACTGGAGTTCATGCTGAAGTCAGTTATTTATTCGAGAAGTCTAATACTTAGAGCATAATTGTCTTTGTAGTCACAAGCTAGATGGCAAGTTTTTGGGGGGGTTGTCGTACTGTAGCTACGTCCTTATTGCAGGCAGCTTGAGTACTGTTGGGTGCTTGCGGTCCTCTCCCTGGAAGAAAGGGGCCTGGGTGTTAATTTACTCAGCCCTACTCTGAGTGCCAACAGTATCCAGACAGTAATTCCCCGGTCACGCCGTTTTTCCAGGCGACTTTCTACGTCCTGTCACTGACCATCGCGAACATTACCGACCATGAACCGTGACGTTCTTGGTTCCGTGTGTACCGCAGTGTACTTGTCGTGGTGGGCCCTTTGGAAGGACAGAGAGTATGTGTGAAAGGTTATCTTGTCAACTAAATTTTGGTTTTAGGAGAGAATGCCTGCCTGAATTCAGTCATGAACGACATCATTTAGAAGGAAGTATCTCGCAGGAATGTCATGTAATACTGGCAACTTACTGGCAGTAAGAAACACAGCTCAGTAACCAAAGCCTGTCCAGTGTTTGTCCAATGCGTCCCATGCTTATCCAGTGATTACATGACTGGCTGCCAAAAGTGTATATTATTTAAAACGGCTAACTTGGAAAAAGGTGTGGAGTTTTGCTTCCTACGGCCACTGAGTCAGGGATCATTAAGCCTGAATCTTGCAGCCATGAGCAGCCAGTTGGGGCAACCAATGTAGTAAAACATTAAACCCAGCCCCCGTGTTCAGGTTTGAGGGCAGCCCTAAAACCCAGTGAGGATCGGAGATTTCCTGTGATCAGTGATACCATGTCAGGTTGTATGTGGCATACAGGTTGTATACAGCCCGGATTGTACCTGTTAGCATGTTGCTACTGTGTAATTACCATGGCAAGTTGTGTTTTGCAGCCACGTCTTGATTACATCATGAAGAAAAGTGTATCATTAATGCAAGTCTCAGCTGTAGTTTCACCAGCATGTGGGAGGAGATGTAGTTCAAACCCGCTGCAGGATGGCGTAGGTCGGCCCACAATGGTGTTGTGTAACGCTGTCATTTCTCTCTTTTATGTAATATCCCATCCTCCTGATTCGTCTAGGTAAGCGGCGCAGACAGAACCTTCCGGCTATCTCTGGTGCCTGGATAAACACTGCCTAGTTGAGCTCAGCCTGTGTTTTCTTAACCATGTTGCTGGGGGTCGTGGCCTTCGGCACTCAGGTGGGTGATGTCACAGCTTCTGGTGACATGCGACATGCTTGTAATGGCCAAGCAGGTAAAGGTACTGCCCTATCTAGATTTCAGTGCTCACATCGGCAGTGAGAAACACCCATGACATGGGGAGCAAAAAAGGTATAATTTAGATCATTCTCAGACCCCAGTGTGTTGACCCTAACCCTAACTAAACAATTTGACTTAGTATTATGTTGGTTTAGACACAGCAGCTTAACAGTTCCTTATCAAGGAAGGAACAATATGGTTGGTTGGTGTGTAACCTTCAAGTGGATGGAAGATTAGGAGGATCAGCGGGCAGAGATTAAGACGTGCGCGTGACCACGTTTTAAATAAGGAACGGAGCTAGTAACCTGGCATGATGTGTATGTGGGGGGGGGGGGCTTTTCTGTCACGGTCCATAAGAAAGCTCAAACCAGTACTTAGTGGTGCATGAACTAGCTGGGAAGAGCAGTCTCCCCTCTACCATCCATGACCTCAGGGACCCTCATACAATTTTTTTTGCCGTCTATCTGGCAGGGAGCAAAAACATGCACCATACGGATGAGAAATGCCAGTTTAGAACGGCCCTTCTCGTTCTGCACCTGGCTGTCTGGCCCATTTTCCACAGCAAGCAGCTCGACCTACTGACTCGGGATCAGGTCTTTGTGGATGGGGGCGTGGCGACAGCACGTAGGCTGGGTGCCACAGAGACGGGGCAGAGAGCAGCCCGAGACCCTTTGGGTGTGGCACTGGGCATATGGGAGCATGATCAGATTTCTCCTTAACTTCATCTCTGTGGGAAGGAAGCCTTTTCTGTTTAAGCAGGCATTTGAAGATCCAGAGGACCCTCAGACCTCCAGTATTCATTAGGACACAAACCAGGAGCCGATGTGACGTGCGCAGCTGTTTCAAGCTAAGAGCAAGACGTTCCGCCCAGCAGTCTCCTCTTATCCAATGAGGAGCCGCTTTCCTCTGTCACTCAAGCACAATGACGTGACCAATCACTTGTGGTTTAATATTTATTACTTACGAAATAGCTTGTAACAAAAGTGAAAACTACGCCCATTTTTAATTGGTTAGAAAACAAAAACAAGAAAATAGGAGGAAAATGGAGGCAGCACCTCAATCGAAGGACATGGGTGAAGATCATGCTGCTAGCCGAAGCGCGTTGATGGGGGCCCGCCTCCCTCCCCATGACTGGCTCCAATTCTCACACCAGAGCATCCAGCCCGTCTACATTAAATCGCTTTGTACACATATAAAATCATAATCAGGCAATCATAAGCTACCAAGGCGATGGTAACAGTTTAAAACAAGATAGTTCTATAAACCCCACCCTTGAATAAGGCTTTTTCTGTAGGTTTAACTAATGCAAAAAAAATCTTGCAAAAAGAAAAAGAAAGCTTAACTTGTATGATGATCACCTTTGCAGAGTAGATGCAGACAGGTTACACTACTCTAACATATGCGACCTCTTCTCACCAAAAATAAAAAGTGCTGAACATTGGCATTTGTGGTTCTATACCTGGGGTGTCTATATACACAGCACAAGTCCGATGCAAAGGCTTTGTGTTGCTCCAGCAACTCTCTCAACCACACCCATCCACGTAACTCCACCCCCATTCCAGATGCCCCACCCACCCAACCAGCCCTCCCACCAAATCCTACCCAATACCTCTTCCGACAGAACAAATTACATCGCCGAGCCTGTTAGTTTGCTGGTCACGCCCAGCTGCAGGTGGCGCCGTTGGCTTCCATGCAGGGACTCCAGTTGTCGTCCTGCGGCTCGTAGGTCTCGATCGAGCTCAGGAAGTCGTTGCCGTCGAAGCCGCCCACAGCGTAGACGGCGCCGTCCAGCACGGCCACGCCGCAGTTGCTGCGAGCCGACGTCATGCTGCCCAGCATCTTCCACTCGTTCCTGGTGGGGTCGTAAGCCTCCACGCAGCGCAGGGCGTGGGAGCCGTCGAACCCGCCGGCCACAAAGAGGCGCCCTGGGGGGGAGACAGATGTCGGCATTTAAGCAGTCCCCCGCCCATCTCAGTTCCGATTAATCGATTCATCATGGGGCATAACGACAGTGTCGGGTGCCGTCCCCGCACGAGGCCAGGCACGCTATGAAAGTGAAAATCTAAAACACAGCACAGCAGAGGGAGGGTGATTAATATTCATAAAGGAATACCTGATTGGCTAGTGAGCAGGATTACTCATTAATATTCATAAAGAAGCATTACGATTGACTGGTGAGTAGGATAACCGGGAAATGCATTAATATTCATAAAGGCAGCGCTGATTGGCTGTCTTCGTGAATATTAATGAGCTTTCCCCAGCCCTTATACATTTTGGAAATGTCCTGGAAAGGTAGCAACCTAGATCCCCTCCCCTGGACTCACCCTGGTATACGGCCACTCCTGCCCCCCGCCGGGCCACATTCATAGGGGCGATCATGGTCCAGATGTCGTTCTCTGGATTATAACGCTCCACACTGTTCAGGCAGTTCCAGGACTCTGCTCCTCCGATGACGTACATCATGCCGTTGAGCTCACAGGCTGCTGCTTGGTGTCTCCCTTCGGGGGGCAAGAGCGACCATTACAGTACAGTCTGATCCACACACACTTCCAGCCTCACGGCCTCACCCATGCGATCGATTTATAAGCCCAAATCATTTTGGTATTTTTAGATTCATTTCATTCCCCAAAGACTCATTTCAGTATGTCTGCAGGTTTTCAGAAGATGTGTGGGGAGACAGGAAACGGCCGGGTGGCGATCTGCCTTACTGATGTTGAGGGGAGCACAGCTGGTCCAGATCTTGGTGATCGGGTCAAAGGCGTCACAGTTCTTCAGGCCCTTCTGTCCACATGGGTCCGACCCTCCCACGACGAACAGCTTGTTGTTCAAGGAGCAGACACCTGGTTGGAGAGGAACGAGAGGAAGATGAAACCACACATGCAAAAACAAAACAAAAACAACAAAAAAAAAAAAACAACATGAAAAATTTTCCTGGAGGCCACACATTTCCAATGCAAAGGGGGCCGACTGCTGCACGCACCGGCGTTGCAGCGGTTGGTGCGGAGCTCTGGGACCGGGGTCCAATCGTCCTCATGCGGGTTGTAGGTCTCGCCGCAGCTCAGCTCGTCTGAGTGGCCGTTGGACCCGCCCATCACGTACAGCTGACCCTGTGGTTGGACAGTTTGCTCATGCAATGAACTCAAAACCCCGCCCCCCTGAGACTCCTCCCCCTCCAACCAGCTACAGGGGACATACCATCAGAACAGCCATCTGGAAACGTGCCCGCGGTGTCCTCATGGGGGCGATAAAGGTCCAGCGGTCCGTCTTGGGGTCGTAGCTCTCCACTGTACGAAGGCACTCCTCCCGGTTGTACCCACCTAAGAACCGGTCACAGCCCGTTTACACCAGCTCTCCTTTGTTATTAAACTTGTTTCACTAGTAAATTTGACACCGTAACAATCCAGGCGTTGACATTTTATTTACTTATATCCTTACTCTCTGTCAATGAAAGCAAAGTCAGCCAGTCCCTTGAGCATGTGGGGGCTAAAGGCTCTAACAGTACAGTATCCGGGTGTGAAAGCGGGCTCACCTGCAGCTACCAGCCTGCCATGCAGCTCGGCGGTGCCCAGACCTGAGCGGGCGTAGTGCATGGGCGCCCGCAGCCTCTCCGCTGGCTCCTCCAGCTGGCCCTCGAAACTCATGCTCTTGGGGAGGCTGGGGGTGCTGGAGGGGGAGCTGTGGGGGCTGCCGCGCCCATGCAGGAAGATGACACTCAGCACGCCATTCAGCACCGCCAGGCACAGGTACGTGTTGTCTGCAGGGGTGACGGCAAAGCATGCCGCATTAGCAGTTGGCATCGATGGACAGCAAACATGGTCAAAGTTCCTCTTCTTCATGGGCCAGTTTACACAGGTCAAAGATTTCATAGGCTGGTAGCCCTGGGGAACGCCTACTCTCGAGGTCTGCCCTGAAGGGTAACGGTAGCTGATGAAGCTTCATGAACCATTTGCTGTATTTTTTGATCCCACTAGATGGCGCTCTCGGATTATTTTGGGGCATGCTTTGAGCCCTTTTATTGACAAAGCGCACCAGCAAATGGCTGGTGAGGCTTCATTAAGTCCTCACTGGGTAAGGGGAACAGGGCTGGGCTTACTGTTGGTCTTCTCCGAGGCGATGTACTTCCACTCGTGCTTGCAGAGCTGCGTCACCGAGCCAGGGGACAGGCTTCCTGAGGAACTGGTGCTGGCCTGCTTCTGGAAGTTCTCCCTCAGCGGTTTCTTCTGCAAAACCAAAGTGCAACTGCATACCCAGCGACGGCGAAGCCCACCCCCCCCGTCTCCCCCCTCAGAGACTAACACAGCATTTGTAAATAGGTCAGCAATACGACTGCCGGATGGTACACGAAGCACGCGTGGCGGGATCTACAGGGACTCAGCGAATGAACAAGTCCTCCAGAGAGCAGAGCCCTGGCGCTATTAAGCAGCATATTCACAAAGCAAGATTTACACTTAGACGAGCTCATCTGGCCGTGTGGCCGCTGCAGTAAGACAAACAGGCACCCGGAGGGATTAGTCGCCTCTCACAGGGTCAGTACCTGCAAAAACTGGATGTGGTCATCATTGCCAAACACCTCAGTTTGGCCCTCAAGCTGACTCCCATCGTGCAGCTTGTGGTCTGCCGAGTAGTACAGCATTTGCACCTGAAAAACAGCAACACAAGACCCATGTGGCTGTCTCCGTGACAACAAGAGAACCCGGCGACGCCGAGTGTCGTTCCCCGGGGATGCCTGGAGGGGGCAGTGTCACTGCTGCTGAGAGAAGGGGGGTGTTTGTTGTTGCTTTTATGTACAACAGATGTACAAACAACTTTGCTGACCGCTCCACAGGCATTGGGGGGGGGGGGGGGGGTCTG